>PVJL010011462.1:0-42807 GCA_004026885.1 Lyroderma lyra | reverse complement strand
GTGTGTGTGTGTGTGTGTGTGTGTGTGGTGTTTTGTTTTAATCTGAGACTTGGTTTCCATCATAACATTCAAAAGTCACTTACTGATGGCATTATTCTTACTTTCATGTGCCATATTGTTGTTCCTACCTTACCAAGAATTATGGGTAAATAATTTATCCCAGTTTTCACTTGCCTGTGTTTTCTCACTTGTTTACAATGAGCACATACTAATTCTATAAGCAGAAGAAAAGAGGCACTTTAATTAAAAAATGCTTTAGGGTTTGCAAAATATTGTGATTTCATCAAATAATTTTATTTCTTCCTTATCTGGTTCTACCACTCACAGATATGAAATGTGATAATAACTGGGAATTACTTGATATCTATTGTTTTGCAGCAAATTTGAGGTAATTATATCATACTATTAATAGCTACAAATTTATTATTGAGTCCCTATTGTTACTAGAAGATTACGATACTCAACTGGCCGATGTTCACAACTAGTAAAGCACATGTAAACACTATTTGCTCTACTGGTATCTTAATAGGCTTCCTTTGCTGTAAGGTCTCTTGGCAATATAACGTGATATATATGCAAATAGCACTGAAATCATTAAATAATAATATCATTTAAGTGGATTGATAATTAGATTCCCACCAATTTAATGTACTATGAGACTCAGTTAAAATAAAGACTGAAACAGTAAAATGTGATTTTATCTACTTGATTAAACCAGGCTGAACAGATAAATATACAAGTTTTAAAGCTTAGTAACATATGCATTTGTTAAGTGTGTCACTTTTTTTTCTTCAAGGCTTTATTCACATTTTACCTGTCTCTGGAGGCTTTTTTCTATTATTGCTAGAATGTCTTCACCTTCCCTGAAGTTTTCGATAATTTGTATCTTTTGTTATAGTGCAAACCACTGTCTCATACCGTGTTGTCCCCTTACTGAGGCACATATTTTTAACATTTTGGTAATTGAGATGCATCCTACAGTTTACATGTTCTTTTAATGAGGTGGTGTTTTTCCCATGTTCTTTCCTTTCTGCATCCCCCCAATCAGCTCTCACTGAATCAGCGGAAGGATTTTCAATTGACCGAGCCTGGGAGTAGCCTTGCAATCCACTTACCTGAAGACAGGTAGAGCACCTGCTGAATACAGATTACAGTGCTTGCAGGATAGAGACCTAGGGGAACTGAAATTAATAACCTCAGGCGCTGGGGTTCCCTGGCGGTGTAGTGGCTAGGCCTCAGTGATCGCAATGCTGTGGCCTCAGTTCAATTCCCAGCCAGGAAACCACCAAAAAAAAAAAAGAAAAGAAAAGAAAATGAAAGAAAGGAAAAATAACCTCAGGCTCTCTTAGACTGAGAGAAGAGAAGAATATTAAAGAGTGACCACCATCTGGAGGAATTTGGGGATTTATATAATTGGAGTACCCTCCAACAATTTCTCCTTCATCTTTCGAACTATGCATTAGTGTTCTACGTCTCCATCTCAGATGATCCTGTGATACTGTATTTGTCTATACTGCAGCAAACAAACGAGACTTTACATATTTTATGTAAGTGACTTAAAATGCGAAGCCCTAATGGACATTGCGCTGGGCCTTCCCAAGGCCTCCGCCCTCTCAGGACTGAGGCCTGCACCTCCTCAGCTGCGGGGGGTGCTGGCAGCCGACAGCCATAATTGAATCCTGCTTCACAGAGCATTCCTCATTTAAAAAGACTGCCCCAACCTAACCTCACATTGCCTTCTGGGAGTGGCTCAGACCAGTGACTAGGAAGAGATATTAAAGCTCGGCCCCAATTTGGGATGATAGTCCAGAAGCACCCCAGGTCCAGAGCAAACCATGGGATTGCCTGGGGTCTTGGTCATGCGTGCTTCACAGCACAGTGTCTTCCTTTGCCTACTCACGATTTTTTCTGCTTCCCGCAAGAATCCATCTGGAGATTCCTACCTCCCCGGGAACCTGATCTGTGATGGTGTGCTAGGAATTATGCTCCCCGCAAATGATTTAAATGTAAGATTCTGGAGTTGAGTCATGCACTAGCCAGTTTATAATAAAAAACCTTACTACTGATGGTGGGTAGAGCCTGGGTAGGCCCCAGCATGTGGCAAAACTTTCATGGATAGTGAACTGGGATAATACACTAGTGAAAAGGAATGGTACAAGCAGATCTGATGTATAAGAAATATGGAGGAAATAGTAATAAAAGGGGTAACTCATCACCAATTAAAGACTAAGTGTGAAAGCCTAAGCCTGCTTTGCAGCATATCAAGTACCCCTCATCTCCTGCCAATGGAGGGCAAAGTCAAGAACCAAGCTCAAGGCTCATAAGAACAAGGGAAGCATAACTCCTAGTACTTCAAATCCCTGGCAGGTCTGCTAGGCCAAGGTCAAGGCCCCAATTAAGAAGGCATGGGACCTTGAGACATGAGATGGGGTTATCTGGGTTGATTTGCTTGACAACCTTGAGTCTGCAGGTTTCCCTGAACCCACTCCTCCCTGTTGCAGGCTAATGTCTTTCCGTGATGGAAGATGCAGCAGAGTGACTCTGCCCTTGAAGAATAACATGAACTCAACTCAGGATCTGCCCTGACCTCCCCTTCTCACCACTCAAATAATTCGATTTAAGTCACAACAAAATTTGGCCTGGAAAGTGCTGGGCTTAGGGATCATAGGTCAAAGGAGCTATAGGCTCTAGACAACGTGTGCTGACAGGGGCCAGGGGAGTTTTGCATGGGACTGAAGTTTAAGGATTAAGAGTGTGGGTGGAACATAAAGACAGATAAGGAAGAATTTATAGGTATGAGAGTAATACAAAATGTAATACTTGGCAAGGACTCAGAGAGTGATAGTATGTTATTAGGAGTGTTCCTAGGAACTTAGAGAAAGCAATGGTCCACATTAAGTAATATAGAAACACTGTACCATATGGTTGAAGTGAAGATCAAAAGCGTCAGAAAAGTAGGCAATAATGGATATACCAGATAAAGTTGAAAAGCCCACCAGATGACTCCGAGCCACAAGAAGGCCCAGAAAGCATACTACTCAACAAAACAACAAGGAATGCACCGGTGAGAGAGGTGGCAGCACTGTTGGGAATCTCGGTGGTGGCTAACTTCTGTAGATCACGCGTGACAGTAGGAGATGTCATTCCAGAACTGAGCTCCCTAGTAGCAATGGGGATCACTGAATCCCAAAATAATGAACGTGGGGGTGGCAGTAGCATTTAGTCATCTGAAGCAAAGTGGGTGCAATTATCGCAATGAGCAGCAGAGATAGTGGCAGTCAAGAGGGGCTGACCCTTAGAAAGCTAACGAGATGCTTTAAAAAAAATAAGGCACCCCTGAGATGACAGACAGAAGTGAGGGCTGTAGTTTATCTATTGAACTTCCACTTATAAGTGCCTCCTGGGAAAAGAGGACCATTGGAATCTCAAGTGAGCTACTCCCAGAACAGACTTGAAATGAGAAGGTCTGAATGGCTTAAGAGGTAGACTATAGTAGATGCTGAGTTATGCCGCCCAGACCCTCCTCACCAGCCCTGAAGTTCTCAGTCCCTCAGCTACGAGGAATATTGCCAACTGACAGCTCATAACTGAGTCCTTCTCTACAGACTGTGCACTGCTGAGAGAGCCACCTCAGCCAGCATCACCCCCCACCCCGAGAGCAGTCGCATTCAATGACCCGTCAGTGAGGCACTATAAAGACCTAATTTGGACCAATATGCAAAGTAATTTAAGTCTAAAGCTGTCCTTTTTTGTGACTGTTTCGCAGCCCAGTTTTTTCTCTCTGCTGTATCCTTCACTCACCGCAGGTGCTGATCCCAAGAACACTCGCCCATAAATTTTCTGCATGCAAGTCCCTACCCCAAAGCCTGTTTCGTGGGGAGCCTGATATGCAACACTCCCCCTCTCACCACATCTGACGTCAGGAGTTTCTAAATAAATGTTTTCGGACTTGCTGGAGCAGAAACACCTGAAGGGAAAAAACTGCATTTCTCCTTTTCCACCCCATGCCTACAAAACCACGATCCTCATGGTGGGCCCCAGGAATATGTATTTTGAAGAGCTCTCTGGACGATTCTGGTGTGCGACATGAAGAACTCAGCCCGTGATGCAGAACGTATTCTATGCGAGCGTATTGCAGAACGGAGAAGCAAATGCAGCCGAACGTAGGACGCCGGCGGCGTAACGTGGAGAACTAATGCGTAAACTTCTCAGGACCGACGGGTGTATGTTTGACTGGCAGACACGGCGACTGTCACCACTCATCCCGTTTCCTCCTTCCCTCGGAAAGCTCAGAGCGGGCTTTGTAGCCGACCTCTGGTTTTCCAGACAGCTTTGCCACGTGTGTTTGCAAATGTGAGCCTCATCCCCGCTGCCTCCCATTTCCCCAAGGCAGCTCCCCTTTTACCCCATGTCTTCATCTATTTCTCGTTACATTTTGTATTTCACGTATTACTCTGGGCACCTCACACCCCTTTGGGGGGATTATGGGGAACAAATGGAGAACCAATTAAGTGAAGGAGGAGAAAGAGGCCGGAAAAGCACAGGGAAAGGGCAAAAGGGTTGTGTTAGTGCTGGGCGCCGGGGCACGGGTGGGTGTGCAGGACGCACCTGAGCCAGAGCACAGGCTCTCCCACGCCGCCCTTCTCAGGCCACCAGTTCAGAAGGGCTTAGTGCTGAGCAGTTTTTCCTGACCTTGGATGGTCACACTTGCTCTGTGTACACTAAGGGGCGAGGGTGAGAGGGTGAATCTGGCTCTGGTTGGTCTGGGCCTTGTTGTCCTCACTGAAGAGTCGTGCTTCAGGGTCTGTTCTCGGGCATTATTACCAGGTCCTGTGCCTGGCACCGGTCCTTCGGGCCCAGAGCACGCAGGCACCTGCACACGAGGCAGCCAGTTGGAGGGAGAAGGTGTGGGGAGCAGGGGTATGTTTAGAAATCCTTCTCACCTTGTCCACAGAGTGATGTTTATTATCATTGTAGATCCCTAAATTCTCATCTGATTCTGTTCTGTTTCTACCCAGTAGCCCCTGTCTGTTTTATATTAAGATTCTGTGACATGGAAGAGAAAGTGAAAAGCTTTCTCTGGAATCAATCTGGAATGGAAATCTAATAATGTTGTTGCTATTTTTTTCCAGGATGGACAAAGGTCCTAAACGGAAGTGCCAAACAAGTCGGACATTACATCCCTGATTATAAGCTTTCTCTCTCCTTCTGTAGTTGGTCGTTACTTAGAAGAATAAAGGAACGGTTTTCCAATGTTTCAGAATTTTAGAAATACAGCTTCCACACACTGAACTTTATTTTTCCTTCTCTGAAAGGTAAATGATCATGATTAATAGCAACTCCACTTCTGGAACTTCTGGGCCACTTGCCCTCTAAGGAAAAATGAGAAAATAAAATGAAGCTCAAATGCATTTGTCTTCATTTCAGGAGTATATGTGTTATTCACCTCTATTAATTTAATGGTGCATGCTATCGGTCTGTGATGGGGTTGCCTAATATTCTGCCTCCTAGAGGTCTTACAATGGCTGGGCTGCATTCCAGAGATTGTCCCTGGACTACACGTGTCATCCACCTGGCTTCCTGCCCTCAGGTGCCCTCTGGTCCTTTGGAAACATCTTAATAGGGAGAAGTCATCTTATAGAGACTCCTTACAGGGAGAAGGGAGTACGGGGCTGTTGGTCCACACCAAGGTATGGGGTAACATCAAGGGCTTGTGCTAAAGCCCACAGCAGTGTGCGACTTTATACGTGTTACCCTAGTCTGGTGTTGGGACCCTATAAATGCTTATGAGAGCCGAGAAATCTGAACCCAAAGGGGTGTTAGGGCATCAAATGAGCTCCTCCCTTAAGTACAAGTGACTGTTGAGAAAACTGGCCAATAATTATCTGGCTTATCTGGAGAAAGAAGTACAGCCTCATGTTGGTGTGGCATTTTGCTGCCTATCATGAACTTTTACGATATTATTCATGGAGCCTAATGGTAACATCATTAATGGGGCAGAACTGGTGTTACCACCTTCTTTATATAACCACCTTACCTTGCCTCACTGCTGGACACTTATGTCTCCTGGTCTCTGATATTTACAGATTTATTTAGTATATACAAATGAATTAACTAGTTCAATGGTCAGCCTAGTAGAGTCAGGAAAATATCATCATTACATGCTTTTGGACAGGATAAGCAGTTATGGGCCTCAGCTTCCTCGTCTTAAAAATAAGGGGTTGGTATTTTAAGATTGCTTAGCATCTATCTAGCCCTAACACTCTATTGGCCTATTACAGGCCCTAACCAGAGTACAGACCTGGAGTAGTCAACAGTGGGAAACATATGACCACAATGTGCCTAAGACATAGGAAATTATCCCATAAACACAGAGAGTAACCTAAACTGGACAGGTTAGAACGTGCAAAAGAAAATACAACAGTAAGCACCATGGTAAAGAGAGACAGCATGTGGCCTAGGCCGTTAGTGACGCTACACAGACCATCTGGTTTGGATAATTTGTCCATAAAATTGGTAACAGTGATGGAGTAAATCAGGTATATTAGGATATGTAAGGAGGGCATGAGTGAATCCAACTGGGGGATGATGCTTTTCAAGACTGAGCAGACATCAGCACAGGAGAAGATCTGTTACTGATCATAAGGTCTGCTTTCTGTGACAATGGCGGAAAATGCCATGTTTTCATTTCCTTTGCTGGCCTCTCTTCTCAGCCTCTTTTGCTGGCTCTTCATCCTCTAATACAATCTCTAAGTTCAGTAGTGCCCCAGGGCTCAGGTCCGAGGCCGTTATTCATCTCTACCTTCCATCTTGCCGGAGGTTATTTCATCTAGACTTGTGATTTCAAATAGCATCTATATCCTGACCACGTTTACATTTATAGCTTTGGGTCTGCCTGCACCAGTGAGCTCCACTTCTCATATCCAATGGCTGATTAAGAATCTCAAACCTGCCACGACCAACGTCAATGCATGATCTCCTCTCTCTTCCCAGAGCCCATCAACCCATATCTCCTTCCTGTCCTGTTTCCCAATCTCAGCAAATGACACTACTTTTGGGGTTGCTTAAACCCCGATTCTATGCACTCTTCATGACTTCTTTTCCCTCAAACTGGACAACCACTTCACTTTGCACATCTCATCAGTCTCTGCCTAGCAACACAGCCTGAAGACAACCCGCTTTTCCCCACCTCCACTGCTATCATAATCCAAATTGCTATCGTCTCCTATGAGGACTATTGTAACAGTAATTAGAGCTCTTCTGCTTGCCAAATACTGCGTCCAGTGTAGATGCCTGACCATAACTAGGTCAATCACATTCCTTCTCCCAGGAATTTAAATCTTAACCAGGAGACCACATAGAAATCATCCTCCATCATATCCTTATTTTAGGAAGCTAGTTGGAGGTGAGTCACAGCAATGGTAGCACCGTGAGGAGCCAATCCAAAGGTTCCTGGTCCTCAGATTCCAGAGCTTTCTTGGGTATTTTTTCCTCCAATGCCTCATCATTGAACTTTTCCTTTGATTTGGTGAGCCACTCAGTATACTTCACTAGGGAAGGGCAAGTGAAAAGCTTCTCTAGTTGGATGACTGACATGACAGATGATACAAAAACTTGGTTAGAAGAGCAACAGTCCTGATGTTAGTGAACAGGGGCTTTTTCATTTTATTCACTACCATATCCTCAATGTCTAGTACAGGGCCTCACTAAAACTCTATTACATTAACAAAATATTTGTTAAGTGAATGAATAAATAAATGTTATCTGGGCAAAAGAGGAGAGAAGAAAGAGAGTTCCAGACAGAAAAAGTATCATGTTAAGATAAAAGTGAACATGGCATGTTAAAACAAAAAACTAATAAGAGGTCAGTCTGCCCGTGGCCTAGACAGCCAGAGAGAGAATGGCTATAGGTAAAGTAGGAGTGGTCACGCACGACGGGAAGCCCGGTAGAAGGGTGAACTTGGTGGTGACGGGGAAAGGCATATATTTAAAATTTTTTTAAATAGGGGGAAAATGATAAAATTTGCATTCAGAAAGGACCATCATTTGGGTTGGAAAAGTGGTAGGCTGGGAATAGAGAGGAGTTTAGAATCTGTTAAAGTAATCTAGGCAAGAGATCTTGGGGTGCAGTATTTCGAGAGGGACTTTTAGGAGGTAACATAGAGGCGATGGGAAGCGAGCAGGTAAGGATGATGTTCTCATCGTTGGCTTGTCTGCCAAATGGGTGGAGATGCCACCGACTAGAGTAGGGAACATGGGGGAAGGAGCAGGTGTCCAGGGAACGGGGATGAGTTGAGTTGGGGACATGGTGAGTTTAGGTTTCTATAGGATATGCAGATGTGCAGGTCCAGGAAGCATCTGGATACATGGGTCTGTCTCTAAGGAGAAATATGTGAGCTGACGGTGTGGGTTAGACAAGATATATTGCAGAAGACGTGGAAGCAAGTAAGATTGTGCAGCAGGTAATGTAGTGTGAGAAGCAAAGGCGGCCCAGGATGAAACCCCGAGGAGAGGGACACTTAAGGCTTAAGGCAGACAGGAGAAGGGGACCTGCAAAGAATAATGGAAAGGAGCAGCTAGAGACATAAGAGACAGGGGAATGCTTTAGAAGCCCAGGAAAAGGGACACTTCACGAGGGAAGGAGCAGTGAAAAGCTGTTCTGAAATCAAGAGAGACGACCTCACTTCGCGTTGCATTCAGCAACACACACAACAGTGGGGCTCGCTGAGCACCTCAGTGAAGGAAAGGAAAGGAGCTTGTAGGGGAGGAGTAAACGGGAGGAAGGAAAGTGGAGAAGTGAGGGCAGGGACTATCCCCTTGCAGCTTGTCCTTGAAGGGGAGGAAGAAGACAATTTTTGGAGAGGGATCTGGAAAGGTTTTGAAGGTTTAAGATGCAGGCATGTGAACATAGTTAAACAGTGGTGGAAAGGAGACAATGCAGGCAGGGGGGTACTAAGAGAGAACGTGGGACTAGACGTGAAGGAGACCCTAAATGCTGCCGGCAACCCCCGTATTTCCCGTGAACTCTCTCTCATGTTTTCCAAGTCATTGTTTCCAAGTTTTCTCCTCTCCCAAAATACTTGACCTCCCTGCCCTTACTGACTGTCCCCTGAAGATAGTTCCTCATGCCTCACGGAGAAGACAGAGCCATCAGAGAGGAGCTAGCTCCCTGTATCCATGCCCATCTTTTCCTCCTTTCCTCCTTGTATGTCAAAAGAGGTTTTCTGACTCCTGTTTAGGGCTGTTACCCACTTGCTCTCTCCCTCATCCATTCACTCCACATTGCTAACAGCTTTTACTTTGTGCCAGGTGTGCACTGGGCTCCGGAAACACAGGTGGAGAAGAGACAATCCTTCCCCCTAAGAGTTTAGAATCCATTGGAGAGAAAGATAGGTAACCATACTATAAAATGGATAATATCGTCAGTGCTGTAGTAGGGGGGTGAAGAGAGTCCTGAATGGCCCCAAATGGTTCTTTTGGGCTCCTGAATAGAAAATCCTGGTGTCTCCTAAGTGTCCCAAAGCTAGGCCCTGTCAATTCACCAGCTCCAACCCATCAAGTAGCATCATGATAACCCTACAGAAAAATAACACTTTACCATTGTAGAAGAAAACAAAAGCCCCCAATTCTCTGCAGTTCAGGTGACTTAATGGAAACAAAACTTTCTATTTTGAAATACAAAATACTCGATATATTTTTTAAGTGTTAAATAAACAAGGCACACGTCAGTCTTCGTTGGTAGCAAAATCCTAACCGCTGCATTCCAGGGCCAGGGTTGTGGACCAGGACAGGACAATTCTCAGCATCCATGCAGCCTTCTCCTTGTAAAGGTGACGGGCAATGTACTTACCTCCTCATGGAGTTTGCTACATTGAGACCGAGGAGCATTCATGTGTGAATAACTGAAATGTATGAAATGTTCAGGTCGTGTTAGTTTAAGCATGACATTTGAAATATCTACTTTCCAAAGGCTTCTCTCTCAGCAATGAACAGTCACCATCTGGGCATCATCAGGGATACAGAGACCTCTCCCCAAACACCCTATAAAATGAAACTCATTCCAGGGAAACAGAACAGTCCATAAAGCAGGCCAAAGGGACTGTGTTGCAGATATTGTCATATGCCCTTCACTGTCACCATTTCCCCCATTTTCTTGTTAGTACTAGAAAATACTGATTTTCAGCTGGACATTCAGCCATCTGAGTAGAGACTTTATTTATGTATTCCCTTCAAGGTTGGCATGGCTATATGATGATATTCTGGCCAAGGGGATGGGCAAGCTCTGGGAAGTTGACTGAAAGGAAGCTGGTTGCCCTCAATCCCTTCGAACCCCTTTCCCCTGTGCTGCAAAGAGGATGTGATGCTTAAGACCTGGCTTTGACCATTAGCTGAGGACACGGGAAGGCAAAGCTACAAGTTAGAAGAAATCTAAAGCCTTAGATGGAGCAGAAGCATCCGCCTACCTCAGACTCCTCCTCGTCTCTACCTCTGGACTGTCATTTGAAAAAGAAGTAAACTGCTAGCTTATTTGAGCCATTGTATGTTGCAGTCACTTTGTTATAGCAGTTTAGTCTGACCCTGACTAATACAGAATAGTATCTAGATATCTAGATAACTGTCTCCAACAAGAGGAACCCCTGGTGGTGCCTACTCACGGCCAGTGGAAGGTAACCACGTATCCCAGTGGAACCCAGGGACCACCAAGACCTCTAGAGTACCTGAGACGAGGATGCCAATTAAGTGTGACACATACTTCACCTCTGGCTGCCACGTTCTAGCAGCCCACAAATACAGGTAGCCATCGAACACTGAAGGATTTTATAAGCAAAAATTGCACAGCACAATGAGAGCAACACAGCCCTTTGTGTACACTGAATGGTCAGCAATATGCTATTATTTGTTCTAAGAGCTGTTAACACTGCACTCCCACACATGGCCAGAGTTTGTTATTTTTCCCAGTGACACCCTCCGCATTCTTTTCTATTATTCACTGAATGTTATACTACATACATATCCATATATATATATATATATATATATATATATATATATATATATATATGTATATAACAGAAGCTTCTATTGCTAAACTAGTACACCAAAACATTTTCATTCTTCACAAGAATTGGAGTTCGTTGTTAACTATGAACCCAATAAACAAACATCCCTTTATTGCCTCCTTGACAATTACACAGCATCTCTACTCTCTTATCTACTGAGTTTTATGGAAACTATTTCAACACAGTAGACATTTATCATCACAAGAGAAATTCCCATTTAGACATTAACTACCTTAGCTTTATTAGAAACTCATTTTCCACGGATGTCCAGGCATGATTTGCTCCCTTTTTATCAGGAAATAAATAATACCCGGTAATAGCTTCCTGTGGCAGAGGTTACCTCTTTATCATACCAGGTAAATAGATATCAACCAGTCAGAGGATAGCCAGATGGCTTACTCTTCTTATCAATAAAATTTAATTTTTACTAAGCCAATTCTGACCAGCTCATTTCAAAATAGGAAGCAGACATTTAAGAGTCACATAAGAAGCAGCAAATATGCCATCCACGAGAGTTTCAAATTTTCACTAGTGCCCATCCCACGCCAGAAGCCAAAGTAACTTCCTTGGCACTAAGCCAGCCATTCGTCAAGTCCTATTGGCTCAAACCCATATCATTTCCTGAATTTGTCTACTCTTCATATTTCCAACACCAACCCTTCATTTTGATTCACTGAAACAATCAACTCACACCTGCCCTATCCTTCCTCCTCCTTGCCATCACAATAGTCTTGGAAAAATGAAAGCTCATTCCTGTGGGGGTAGAACAAAGCACCTAAATGTGGTTTTAAATGTCTGCTTGATCTGCTCCCCTGCCTGGTTTCCTGTCTCGTTTGGTACCTGCCTGCACTCCCTAGCCACCCCGTACCTCTGACTACGTTCCAATAGACCAACTTACCTTCTGCCTCAGTGTCCTTGCAAACACTGTTCATTTGCCCGAATGCCTTTCCCCTGCCTGTCCCACTCCCTTCCACCTCAACCTTAGTAGCTAACTTCTGCCGTCCTTTAGTTTTGGGTACACACACCATCTCTCTAATGAAGACGTGCCTGGTCCTTCAAGACAAAACCAGGCACCCTTAGATGTTCCCCCAGCATCTAAATGAAGGTTTGATATATTTATTGATAAACAACATTGTCAATATAACTGGTTAGTCTCGTGGGATCTTGCACAGACGATTAGGTGAGAGGAGGGTTATCAGGCATTATTATTACTCTGATTTCTGATTCTGACACACATGCTCCCCAGCCCATTGAACTTGACAATGTCACCAATATTACTAAGTGCATCTGTTAGTAACTGCAATAAACTGCTCCAATCAGAGAACAGAAATAACAAAGGCTTAAACAAAATAGATGACTGCTCTCTCACAGGAAGCAAAGTCAAAGGGTGGACAGTCTAGGGCTGGTACCACAGTCCCATAAGGGCACCAGGCATTACGGCAGCCTTTGTCTGGCTGCTCCTCCTTCTTCAGTGGGTGACTTTCTCAAAGTGGTAAAATGTCTCTAGGTCTCTAGACATCCCAATTTCATTCCATATAAATTTCATTTATATCACGTTGGCCACCCCTCTATAGCAGAAGCCTCGTGAAATGAGGTGTTGCAGCTGAGCACACGGGTGCCTCCAAGAACACCTGACTTAGAAAGAAGGGGAAAGGGAACGGCGGGTAGGCAACTACAGTTCATTCCACATTCAGAGTAGTTTCATAATCCATTCTTTAAGAAGATAATTGTCCTGTTTAGAAATTCAAATGTCATATAATCCAAAAAGGAATGCATTGTTTAGCAAGAAGCATCACAGCAGGGACTTTTACAACAGCACGCTGCAAATATGAAGGAGGTATTAAATTTCAAATCATAGGTAATCTTTCAGGAATATCTCTCCCATGTACAGGAGATCGCGTGTAAAGATCTCACTTTCTCACTCATATATTATTCATGAGGAACGATTAATGAGTAATATTAAATATACTACCTTATTTGTACCTCACTTTATGAAGGAGGATTATTAGTCCCACTTTGTAGATTCAAACGCTGACGTGGTCGTTAAGTGACTTTCGCGAAGCTGCATTGCTGGTGACAGCACTAGCATTGGTGCCTAGGTCTGAGGCTCCCTCTACTCTGGGATACAACTTCTCCACAAGTCCCCACCCACTTCACTTGGATAGATGACTCTGGCACTCCAAGAACTGAATGTCCACCCTGTTAAGCTTTCTACATTAAGACTGAAGTGTATTCATGTATGAATACCTGAAATGTATAAAATATTCAAATTGTATCAGTTTAAACATGACACCCAGTAAGGAAGCCCATGCTGGCTTATCCTTCATGAAAAATACTGGGGATTTTATGTATGGGAGCACATGGTGACTCATTTAGTTAGGCGCTGCGGGCTCTCTCCGCTAGAAGGGTCTGTATAGGTCGTCCAGAATCACTTTACTCATTTGTGAGACGAGAAAGCCCAACTGGCTAAGCGAACTGGTGAGTCACCCAGTGAGTTAGCCTGCCCGAGCGGTCCCGGGCCTCCAGGCCCTCATTACCTCTGGGTTCTCTTCTGCAGCATTCCTCAGCTTTCTCTTTCCCAAATCCTACAGCCAGCGGCCTTTGCCCTCGGCCACACCCTGATACCCTCTAGTGTGTAGAACTACTTCATTGGGTAGATATAAATCAGAGGTTTTCAAAATCCAGCTTCAGAGTACCTTACTTTTTTTCCAATTCAAGTGTTTTTCATCAAAATGTATGTCTCTCTAGACTTGAAAATTAAAAAAAACTGTGTTCATCTCTCTGTATTAGTACTTTCCTCATTGGGCTGCTTGTTGTTGTTGGGGTTTTTCAATTGTGTGATTGTTTGTTTGTTTTTTGTCTATTTACCCATTTATAATGGCCTGCTCAAATAGGCTTATTTCCATTTGCTCCCTTCCCTCCTCCAATACCCAGCACCATGTATGAGCCAGAGTCAGCACCCAAGCACCCAGTAAATCGGAGGTAAGGTAATAAATTCTCCTCCTCCTCCATTTCCCAGTCATGAGATTTTTGCAGTTTTAATCCAAGTCTCTCAGAAGCATGAACCCACCTGAAGTAAATAACTTAAAGTTATTTCATTCTTCCAAGGAAGTTATTGTAGAATATGTGAGAATACTAAGTGGGCAAATATGCAATGGGTCTAAGGAGGAAAGATATGAAGACAAAGTCTTTAAAGCTATCTCATTAACTGTTTCCACAATAAAGCTGACTCCCCACCAATCACACCTCGGTGGCATACAACAATGAGCAGTTCTTGCTCATGCCTCTGGCATGGTTGATTTGGCAGCTCCGCTAATCTTGGCTGGCCTTAGCTGGATGGTTCTTCTGGTCTTACTTGGACAAGCCCATGTCTAAGGAGATGTATTGATGTAGAGGAGCTAGCTGGCTTTCAGCTGATAGAGGGTGTTCTTGGCTAGAATGCCTAGACTACTGCATCGCTGTCCCAAGTGTCTTGAATCACTCAACAGGTGAGCGCAGATTTTCTTACACTGATGAAGAGGCTAAGAATGAGAACAAACCTAATCACACAAGTGCTTCCAAGCCTTAGCTTATGTCATGCTTACCAACAGCTCATTGGCCGCAGGAAGTCTCATGACTGAGACCTGAGTCAAATTGGAAGAGCATTATAAATGTAGCAAAGAGGGAGGGGTAGGAATGATTGTTGTGGTCACCCTGGTTGAGAAACTTGCCGACACAGAGAGCAAATGACAGAGTTAGGACTAGAAGATGAGTCAGTCTGACACCAGAGGCAGCAATTTCACCACACTGAAATCTTCATTGTCCTACAAGTTCACCCATACTGATGACAGACAAACATCCATTTCTCTAGTGTCTGACAACTTAAGTCCAAAAGCTGAGAGTCGAGAGATGCTCAAGTGTAATCAGACTAGAAAATGGAACTTCAGTAAATTCTAGACATCTTTCAAAAAGACTGGACAAAATTGAATTGCCCAAGAGCTGGACCAGGAAAAAGGATAGATGATTTCCAAAGTAAAGCCCCTGAAATTAATCTTCTGATAGAAATTAAAATATTATTTTATATGCTGAAATATCAACTTGCTGAACTGTTATCGCATTTATTGAATATGCATACTGAAAAGACCAAGATTCTGTCCCTGCTCGTGAGTAAGAGAGGACAATGTTAGTTGGAATATCCTTTCTCTTTCCCATTTATCTTACTACCAGTAAATAGCAGCATTTATCTCCTTTAATGCAACAGGAAGGACAGTTTGTGTGGATCAATTGATCCAACTGTGGATCAATTTGGGTAAAATGTAGATCGAGAGAAAATTATAAATTCTTCTTTCAAAGCCCCTTTCCCCAGTATAAGGGATTACATACATTAGCAGCACAGAAATGTAAAGGATCTAAAGAGGAAAATTGTAGGGGAAATGCAAATAAGTACATCTTGCATTTACTCACGAGTAGATTTCTTGAGAAAAGAGATATCGCCCTCGTCCTTTGGATCATACTGACCGCTCTTTGCTATTAAGGTCTAAGACTGGGAATTCAAGCCCATTCTCTTTATGTAAATGAAATTGCAAACAGATTAACATGAAGGGGTGGTTGTTGGCTCTTATAAAAGAACTGTCATTAAATCTTTCGAGAAAACGTATGGACTAACTCAGAGGAGGAGTAAATAACTAGTCCAGGAAAATGAAATTAGTAGAAGTCAATCCAAATGATAAGAATATAGACCAAAAATGAGTCAGGGAAGTCAAAAAGTAATTTGAATAAACACATATAGATGTGAAAGGAAAGCCGAAGTCGAAATAAGGCCTACTTCCAGTATCATTAGAAAAAGTGGTGATGACATTAAGAAATTGCTCCCCCAAGCTACAATACACTGAGTGAAGCCAGAGCCCCTCTAACTCATAGGAGATAAATCCATTTTAGACAGGAAAACAGATGCTTGCAGTTGCTTGATTGCTCTGGAGAGAACCATAGGAGCAATAACGCACCCCACCCCCATGAAGGCGGGGGCGGGGGGAAGAGAGAAAGGGAGAGAGAGAAAGGAAATTCACTGACTCATCCAGGAAGAAAGGAATTAGGGGGCTGCTCAGCCATCTGCCTGACATTGCCCAGAGCCACACCTAAACCAACCCAAGTACATGAGACCTCCGGAGACCTAGCTCCAATGATCTGCTTGGTCGTACTGTTTCAGGTGGAAAATTGGTTAGAATCGTTTTCTTTTTACAAATCAACACCCCTGTGCATAAGACTATTCTCTTTCATTCTGTTTGCAGTGCAGATATAGAGCAGGCAAGCCCGTTGCAACCTTGCTTTCTTACAGGGCTGATAGGCATTGCTTGAGAAATACCATCTCCCATTGTCATCTCCAGACACATCCATCCAGCCTGGCCTCCTGAGAGGTGGTTTCCAGGCTTTGGGAATTAGTGCATCTTGGGTAGACAGTTTTAAAAAACTCAATGCTAATGAAATAAAGCATCTCATAATTAAAAACACATAAAGAAGAGACCTCAGGGAAATGAAACCCGGTCCCGGTGGCAGCTCTCCAGGTATGGGTTCCAGCTACAGGGACCCACCCAAATCCACTGGAGTGTGATGGTCAGAAAACAGAAAGGCAACAAAGAAGTCCTGGCAGGCCAACATTAGATTCAGATGCTCTGGGTTTCGACTGTTCTCTCTGTTCTATCAACTCCTATGTGGACCCTCTTTCAGATGGGTTAAGTGCTACTATTCCTGATAGTATAAAGAGGAATAATGACAGAAAATTGTGCAGCTGCCATTTATTGGTGCTTACTGTGTATGGTAGGTAGAATAATGACTCCCGCTCCCACCTCCAAAAGTGTCCTAATCCTCAGCACCCATAACTATGTTTCATTAACATGGTAGGGGAGAATTAAGGTTGCAGATGGAATTAAGAGCACCATCAAATGATCTTTAAAAATAGGAAGATTTTCTGAGTGGACACAATGTAATCACAAAGATCCTCAAAAGCAGAAGAAAGAGGCAGAAATGTCAGCATCACAGTGATGGGATATGGAAAGGACTCCCGGAGTCACTCAGTCATTGCAGGCTCTGAAGGCAGAGGGCGGGGACCAGGAGCCAAGGAATGCAGGCAGCTGCCAGAAGCTGGAAGAGGCAAAAACCCCAAACCCCAAACGAACCCAAAACAAACACAACAAAATAAAACACACACACACACAATAAAATAAATACAAACAATTTCTCCTCCCCAGGAAGGAAGGCAGCCCTGCCAATACCTCGATTTTGTCCTAGACCCGCTTGGGACTTTTGACCTCTAGTGCTATAGGGTAATACATACGAGTTCTTTCAAGCCACTCAGTCTGTGTTGATTTGCTACAGCAGCACCGGGCAACTAATACACTATGCCAAACTTTGGCAAAAAAGCTTCATGTCCAATTATCTGTAATTCTCACAGACACTGCAAGAAAGGCATGATCTTCCCATTCATGCAAATGAAGAAACTGAGGCTCCAGATGTTAAATGACTTGCCTAAGGCCCCAGCTGGTAAAATGAGGGGCAGAATTGCAATCAGATCTGTTTGACTCCAAAGCCCATCTCTTCTTCTCTAGTCAAGACGAACCCATGTGAAATCAAACTGTTAATGACCTCAGCTCCCTGTCCAGATATGCACTGCTCCAACTCAGCTGTTAGAGCAGCTCCATAGATGGCGAACAAAGTGTGCGCACACACACACACGCACGCACACACACACACGCGCGCGCACACACATACACACACACATACACATACATGCGTGCATGCACGTGCACGCGTGCACACGCACACACACATACACACATACGTGCACGCACACACAACGCACGCACACACACACGTGCACATGCACACACACGCACACACGCACGCACACACACACACGCACACACATACACACACACACACACATACATGCGTGCATGCACGTGCACACGTGCACATGCACACACACACGCACACACACATACACACATACGTGCACGCACGCACACACGCACACACACACACGTGCGCACGCGCATACACTCACGCACATGCACACACACACACACGCACACACACACACACACATGCACACACACGCGCACACACAATTACCATTTTAAAATAGCTCCCTATCCAAATGGCCAAATTAAAGTGTTATTTTGGTCTAATTGGTCCTCATTTATTCACTACCTAGGACTCTTCTGACAAAAGGGATAGTGGGGCCAAGGGGTGACTCGTGAATGTAGCCTAAAAGCTTGGCTGAAAGCATTTTGAATCAATAAGCAAGCCGACACTTTGGTCTGGGAAATTTACTACAGTCGTGCTTGAAATGCTTTTTTGTTTTCACTTTTATAATTAATTATTGTGGATAATGCTTTTTGTTGTTATTTTTACAATTAATTATCAAGCGTTACAAGTAGCCAGCAACTTTTCATACATTGCTTAAACATAGGGAGATAAAATCAGAAACATAACTAGAGTGCACGTTCATGGATTACTAAAATACATAAGAATTACACACTAATTCAACTACAATAAAAAAAAATTACACTTGAAGAGCTTATTATATACTATTCCTTCCCCTTTTGAGAAAATTTGAGCAGAAGCCTAGCATGGTTACCATGGCAACTATAATGCAAAATTGTCAGTAACTTTATGAATTGCAAATTCCTCTAAGGGTGTTGGGGTTTTTTTTTTCCTTCTATTTTTAACCATCTCATATGCATTATACCAGCAATATGTTAAACAAGGTTTTTGGGAATTCATGCCTCATTTTGAAACAAGCTGTGTTTTAAACCCTCAACTTCCATTATTCTAATACAAGCAGGCTAAACAGGGAACACTGATTTACTGAATTTTAAACTGTCCATTGTTCTTAACTGAGTTCTTAACGTGTTTACGACCTGCACCTTTTCTGAAGAGGAGCCAGTTAGTCAAATAAATCAAATCACTACCTTTCTCATTGTCCGAGTCTCTATGAGAATAAAGAAAGGGGATAGCCCTAATTTTCAATGCAAAACAAAACAAAAACTCTCAATCTCACAATCGTCTTTTTTTTCCCAAATAACTTTAGTTGCCTTTGTATCAAGCCTTTAGTCAAACTGAAGTGCCAGTTTTTACGTTTTCCTTTCCCAATCACATTTTCCCTCGTAGATGTTTCTCTCCTATTCTCATGAGATCATGACAATGAGTCAGAACAGGTCTTTGAGTAACCACTTTCCCCAGCATGGATTGGGTGCCTTGGGAAGCTAGAAACTTGCAAAAGTAGCCAAAACTATTGTGCTGCAATGTGAGTGCCTTTTCATTGACAAATATTTGCAATGAGAAGCAGGGTTTCCTGCATAACCATAACTGGCTCAGGTGGTAGCATGGCCATTTCTTGGCTAGGTGATTTTGAAAGAGTCACTTATGCTCTGTGAGCTTCAACTTTCTCATCTTTAAATAAAAGATTTTCATTTTGCTCTGTCCACTTCACAAGACTATTGCAAGGACCACAGGGGACAGTATATTGGAAAGATACTATGTCCCATTAAAATATTACTATCAATTCTTCTAAATTTTTATTCCAGATAACCAATACTAACACTCTCCACAATATAAATAGTCTTCGTTTTCAGGCTTTAGAATCAAGAAGATAGGTGCCAATTCATGATTTTGGTATCTCAGGGTTTGGGAAATAAACAAAAGGATCAAAATTAAGTCCTATTCTATAAAAAAAAAAAAAGACCTAAATTATTGACTCTGCTCAGTTTCCAATTTGGGAGACCTCTTTGCTTGCAAAACTAGACGCAGAAAATGACTGCATTCAAAACCCATCTCTAAGGCAGTGTCCCTCCATGTGCTTAATGAGCTCTGGGAGAAACAGCAGTTTGTGAAGACAAGGGCTTTCCTGGTTTGTCCCTTTCTGTGCTGTTTCATAGCAACTTCCTGAGGTCAGAGGAATGTTAAGCTGTTTTCCTATCCTTGAACAGTGGCCTTTAAAAAGGATGTAAGTACGGCATGAAACCTGATAGACATAAATTACCCTATACCAGAAAATCAGAGAAATACAGTGCAGAAGCATCAAAAGACTGAGTGAAACCTTGTTTCCTTGGTTCAATAAGTTTCCGTTCATTCATTCCTTCATTTGTTCACCCAACAAACATTTACTGAGAGCCAACTATACTCTGCTCTGGGAAATAAAGGGAAGAATCAGATGTGTTTTCACTTATGAGGAGCTCTCTGATTTCCTGGGGGGAGGTGATACACCCCTCTTTCTTAGCCCTAACTGTATCTAAGGGTGATAGAATGCAGAAATGGCAAAGACTAACCACAAAAGGGGCAGCAATGAATGAGCAGAGACAGCCCAGGGAATGTGCTGTGCGAGCTGCGTTGATTAGGAAATTTCCAGGTGGAGAAGAGGTGGTGGAGATTCTGCACAGTAGAAAACATGTAGAAAGGCTCCGAAAGCTGAGATTGGAATGTTGGTAATAGCCTCCCAATGGCTAGAGCACAGCATGCCAAAGACGGGGACTAATGACCAAGGAATCTGAAAAAGTACGTTCAGGGTTGAACTCATCAGCATGCCGTAAGTGCATAAAAAATGAGGAGACCTAAATATTTTAAATAAGGAAGAGGGTCTGGGTCTTAGGCAGGCCCCTTTAGGAGTAGCAGTCAATCAAAACAAGTACAAGTGGTCAAAGTCATTGACATGTCCAACATTATAGCCTGCTTTCAATAGAACAGACCTAAAACCATGGCCTCAAGGGCATGAGACACCTAGGACAGCTGCAGGAAGGAAGTTGGGGTCCACTCAACTCCACAACGTCCTAAAGAGTGAGGAGAAGTTTGGAAAACTGTCAGCATTACCTCAGAAGGTGAGCACACAGATTACACAGTATTTCTACCTTCCCAAGCTTGGCACTAATACAAAAATGTGGTTGATTCTCTTCACTCTGAGTAACTCATACCAGATGCTGATGCCCTTAGACTCTTCCACAGCTACAGTTCCCCAAAATCATTTCTTTCCAGAGGTCAGGCATATGGAGCTCATTAAATCCCATACGCCAACATTTTAACTGTGTAAAACTTTATGTTTGCAGTGCAATTTGATGTTGAATTTGATTTACAAAGCATTGTGTAATTTCAGTCCTGGGATGATAGCCTGCTCTTCTATGAGCTTAAAATGTGGTTTGGGGCAATAAAGAGGTTCTTTGACCAGAAGCTGGAATTGGAAAGCTGTGCTTAAGCTAATCTTTCGCAAAGAAGGGAGAGCCTCACATCTTAGAGAAGGTGTAGCTGACTGCCTCGTTATACAGACGAGGAAACCAAGACCAGAGAAGGTAAGTAGGTCGGGGCAGGAAGCTGGGTCTGCTGATGCTCAGCTCTTCTCTTTCCCCTTCCTCCCTACATTCACATGACAGCAAAGAAAGAAAGAAGGGGCCTTTCTATCCATGATGAAATTCATTCAAAAGTGAAAAAAAAATTACCCACATATAATGTATTGTCACCTTTATTATTCTAGTATAAAATGAGAGAAAAATTCATGGCATTTGTTTAAAAATTACTTGCCTTCTGTTGGATTAGTATAAAGTTATGTCATATATGATATATGGCCCTGAAATCCAATCTGCAAGATTAAGTAACTTGCTCAAAGTCATGTGGTAAGTCTAAGTCTGCGTTTATCTGTAAAATGGGTATAATAATACCTCAAAGTTGGAGTGTTGTATTTAATTAACCCATAAGAATAATGTTTAAAGGACAGTGGCTATTATTATATTTTATGTTATATATTTGGGTTTGGGCTTAAAATAGTTTCCCTGGGAGACTCACCATATATTCATTCCCATGATGCTGTCATTGTTTAAAATATTTGGTCTATCTTTCTTGGGAACTGCCTTCAGAGCTAGTTTTCACATCTGAGGAGAAAATGATTCCTTTATGCCTACATTGGGCCATAAAGGGTGTAACTCAGTTTTATCAACTTCACCAATGTTAGCTGTGAAGCACTTTTAACCATCTGTGAAGACCAATGACAAAAGATGAAGTTTTGCCATGGCTGAAGATGGTCAAAAGAATTTGCTTCCTCAAGTGGAGGGGATCCATTTTTCTACTCGCTGGCCTAGGCCCCACTACCTTGGGACAGTCATAAGCCACAGAACCAAACCGGGTTCCAGAGTTGAGAAGTTGGGCAAGCGGGGGAGGAGCTGGGGTAGGGTTGATGATTCAAGGTCAGCTCTTGGGAAGCTAGAATTTTCTGGAACTTCTGAGAGAGAAACACTGCCTCTGAGAAACAATTTCATGTGGAGTTTTACAAGCAGAAAAGATCACTGTAGTTCTGGTAGTGATTCATTATCATCCTGTGTGAGGGATACAAGGACGGAGAAGGCCTGAGCAGTCATGACCTTGAATGCAAAGCAGCTTGAGGAAAACATAAGAAGAGTACCTAGGCCACCCCTACTCCATCTTTATTCAAGGTTAAGTTCTCTCCTTTCCCTACCCTTGCTCCTAAGATAGGCAGACAGACACACAGACACACAGACACACACACACACACACACACACACACAGAGTTAACAGAATAGACTCCCTGCCTCTGAAATTTTCAATCTAAGGTTAGTATCTTCCCTGCAATTTGCACCTCAAACATTTTCATTCTTCTTGGTGTTATCATCACAACCCTATCATTACACTGCTGGTTAATCATGAATAAAACAATAAACAAAGAAAAAGCTCCCCTCCCTGGTGAGCATAAATAATTGCAGATGACTACATCTTGTTCGTGCCCCTCACCACACCATGTCATACACTATTACAAGCAGGATTGGGGGGCGGGGCGGTGCTTTATTGCAAGAGAGAGTTTTTTTTCTAAGTGTAACATTAACTTCCTTCAGATTCCAACCTCATCCTGAAGACTCAACAAAGTCACCTACGTGGAGTTTACAGCTCTTGCCTGCAGTTTATGGGAAAAGTGTCCTTTGTCCTTGGTAATAGCCCTAAAATGAGAAACCAAGCAGAAGACATGGGGATTCGTCTTCAACCAAAAACACCTGGAATATAGATTCTAGAGTGAGCCTAGCTGCTGGGGGGAAGAAGCAAGGAAAGGAAACCCAGGGGCTCCTCACAAACGGTACATGCACTCGGAAGTCCTGTTAGGAGGTGAAACCAGCCTGCTCTGTGGGCTGGATGATAGTTAGGCTGGGAGCGCCTGGATTTTCTCCCACCCCCGCCCACCACTTCTCACCCAGCAAAGATCTGTCGGGCATACACCAGAGCAGTGTTGGCCACACTTGGATATTAGAATTGCCTCATTTTCAGGTATTGAAAAGTCCACCTAATGATCTGTTCTCAAAACATTACCCTTACCCAGTTTAAAGTTCCCTTCCCCAGGCTCAGCAATGAGCATCAGTCTCTTCTGTTGCTGTTTATCCTTGGTTCTTCCTGCCACTCCTCCTGCCCCACCCCGTGTTGCCGCTGGTCCTGCAGGGTCAGGATGAAGAGGAGGGTCAAGGAGTAAGGGGTAACGTCCATTAACCAATGACCTTGTGTTTTGTGACGATGCCTTGTGTGCATCCAGGCCCCCTAATGTTCAAGACTCACATCCAACTCTCAAGAGACTTGTGAGTTGCAGTTTCTGAGTGTCACTCCATGAATCGTGGCTCTCCCTCACTGAGTGGAGAAGTCTAAGCCACCGGACAGGCCCCGCGGCAGAGGGTGGGGATCCCCCTCACCTTTCCTCTTCATATCCTGGATGGCAGGTGACTCTAGCTAGGATTACAGATCATGATTTCCTTAAGACTGTATCAGTGTTTGACTTAACTGAAAATTTTGAGCATAACATCTTTCTCTGTCATTATTTTAGGCAATTTATGGAGATAAATTTATGATTTCATATCTACAGCACACAAAGTGTCATTTTAAGATGAATTCGAATATGTAATTCTCACATATAAAATTCTATACTCATAAACAGTATTTCCATAATATTCAAGTCAAAAATGGTCCCTATATATATAGTAAAATTTATCTCTGATGAATTTCAGTTAATCCTGAAAACCTTGCCAATGACATATAATACATGGTACTTAACACATTGATAAATTCATATAAAATGGGTGAATAGTTGAATAGATGGATGGGCGGATGGATGCACTATTTTTAAATCACCAAATCTAGAGAGGCAGCGTGGAATTAGAGATGGATTTGGTTTCTTGTTCTTTAATATAATAGTTGTGACCTTGGAAGATGTCATTTAACCTCGTATGTCTCAATTTCCTCATCTGTTAATAGATGCAATAATCATAAAGCTGGCCTGTGAGCATCATGTGAGATTACCTTGGGAGGTAATCTCATTATGACAGAAAGGTGTCAGTGGGGTGGAGGCAGGCCCTGCAGCTCTGCTGTTGCCTTGAACAAGTTCTATGTTTCCGTGACTCACTTTTACTACCTGCAAAACGAACATTGAAAGACTGCTCCCCAGCTTTCCTTAGAAGGCAGTGCCCATGGGGCACACAGGAGGCCCTTTGATTTCAGGGCCCAGCAGATCTAACTAGCTGTGCACCCGTGTACCAACACCCAAATCGCTGTGCTACAGTTCTCTCGACTGTTTAAAGATGATGACGACGACCTCACAGGGTGGTTGTGAGGATTCAACGCTGTAAAGTCAGACAGTGTTTAGCACATAGATAACAGCACTCAGACTGTATTATGATTGTTAGAATTAACAGCGTCTTGTGAGTTTCCAGGGAAAACTACCAGGAGGTTACCTCTCCCTTTATTGCCTAGATTCAGTCATTTCTGAATAAGCTTAGTTGCTATGGTTACCTTCCAAAGACACCACATTTGAAAATGTGTTGGGAGATGGGGATTGATGGCAGAAGGCTTTAGTGGAGGACACAAAGCAAATTCAGCAACTGAGACATTTTAATACACGTGAACTCTTTCCCTTGGAAACCGAAGTCCCGTTTTGCCAAAATGGAAATGAACTCGGGACGTGGAGTTTCAGAAGTTCCGCATTTGGCCAGCCTCCTTCCCATCACCAGGACCTCAAGGACAGGTATATCTGGCCCTGAAACAACTCCTGAGCATCTCAGTTTCCTCCCCCAGGATCTGGCAGTCTGAAGGATGTTGGTTGCCAGACAGAATTCATCAGATTCACTTCCCAGATGCTATCGCTTCTGATGTCGAAAGAAAAATAGGTTGCCCAGAAACTGAGGTTGGAAAGGACGAGTGTAGCTGAGAAATATGCAATGGCACACAAAACAATAAAGGGCTATTCTTGTTACAATCCATGAGCACATATGTTTGAATATTCCAGGGGTCCTTACCTCCCTCAAATCCCATTCTTATCCCTGGAGGAGCTACTAACATCTCAGGCTAAATTGTCCCCCACAGCAGTGTTACAAATGGCATTCGATCTGTCAAAATCAGTCACGGCTCCAACAATGACAGAATAACAGTTGGCCTGACCCCGCTTCCTATTTCCAACTACAGCAAACCCAAGGCCCGGTAGGGCCTCACAGGCAAGAGTATTGTATACTCAGTCCTGCTCAAAAGACTCTTCCTGGTCACTTTTTCCCAGACATCCCAGGGAGTTATCCTGCTCCTATTTGAAATTCAAACCAGAAGGAAGTCACCTCTAAAAATATCAAGGTTTCCACTTGCATTTTCACAATGATGCAGCACCACCTAGGGGATATTTGCATTCATTTATTGCTATTTCCATCATAAAATTCCTTTTAAAATATTGCACAATGCACTATAGAATTGTACACCTGGAACCTATGTCATTCTTGCTAACAAATGTCACCCCAATAAGTCTAACAATAAAAAAATAAATAAAATATTGCAGTGCCCCTACCCTCCCACCCTGCCGTGAAACACACCTCCCTATGTCTACTTGAGAAAGGTATAGAAGCTTCTATGCCCACATTTTCCAAGATTCAGCACCAGACTTACTTCACTGGAAACCTTGGTTAACTGGCTTATTAAACAGGGATCACTGCCATGGGCTGTGGTTCACTTACAATCACCACAGAAAACGTTTTACTTTTATAAGTAATTCCAATTATTAAGTGTCTACTACCAGACAAGGCACATATATTTATTCTAATGTACCTAATAGTTCTTCAAATTGGGTATTATTATAGACCCCCGTTTTACGGATGAAGAAACGAAGGCTCTGGTACGTTAAGAGACTTGCTGAAGATCCCAGACCAGAGCTGTCTTACTCTTTCCACTATCAAATGCTGTCTCTCCTTACCCTACCGTGAGTTGTGCCTACATGGCAGTGAGGTTGCTCATTTTAATGACTATAAATCAGAACATTCACGTAAGTATTGTCTTTCCGAGTCACTTTGAAGCCTGTGCTGCCATTCCAAGGACTAATGCTCCTGGCGTTCCTGAGCGTCTCTTGCAGGAACGGCCTGCAGAGCTCTGAGCTGCACAGCGCAATCCCTTTGCCTTAGTGCACGTTACATGTTTTATGACGTAAGGTGGAGATACTATGATGTCAAGCAGTGTAGTTTATTCAGGCTCCTCCTCCCTAGATTTTGATTCAGTATATAGTCTGTATTTTCATCAAGTATGTGATTCTCATCAGAAAAGTTTTAGAAATATTGGTGTAATGACACATGCACGAACTTTGGGGTCAGACTTAGGTTTCATAACTAGCTATGTATTTTTTCTTCTTGTGCACCCCTAGGAAAGTCATTTAATGCCTTTGAACATCAGCTTCCTCATCTATAAAAATGAATACTGATATTTATTAATAGCCACCAAACAGGGTTGTGGTACAAACTGAATGGTCATTGCTATTGTTACGTAACCACCCATTCAGTTAATCAGACTTGCCCTATGTGACTTTTTGCTGTTTCAAAAAATTAAATCCACACTGAAAAGATATGAGAATACATAAAATATACTATGGCAACATGCATTTAATTAAAAAATAAACAACTAAAGATTCTTAGGTGAGATGATAGTGATAGATTATAGATAGAGACAAAGATTTATAATCTTTAGGATAAGAAAGTGTTCTCAGAATGAGAAACCAACATTTAAAACAGTTTTGACACTCAAGAGAATAACAATTTTCTGGAAAAAAAACAAAACACATTGATATAAAAAGTGAAGCAACACAAGTGTCCATGGATAAATGCGTTAATTTTTAAAATATGGTACACACACACACACACACACACACACGCACGCATACACACAGAGGGCTGTCCAGAAAAAACCCAGCCATAAATACCTCTATTTTTCATATTACATGGCTGGATACTTTCCAGACAACCCTCATATATATAAATACAATAGGATATTACTCAACCTTAAAAAGGAAGGAAATTGTGACACAAGCTACAACATAGATAAACCTGGAGGACATTATGCCCAGTGAAATAAGCCATCACACAAAAAAGCAAACACTGTATGATTCCACTTACACCAGGTTCCTAGAGTAAGCAATTCATAGGGATGGAAAAGTAAATGGTGGTGGCCAGGGGCTGGGGGGGCTGGGGGGGCTGGGGGGGCTGGGGAGTTACCGTTTACTGGGTACCGTTTCAGTTTTACCAGCTGAATAGAGCTCTGTAAATGGATGGTGGTGATGGCTGAGCAACGATGCGAATAGCATTGAACTGGAATGCTTAACAATGGTTAAGAAAGATGGTAATTTTCTGTATAGTTTACCACAATTAAAAATGTTTTAAAATTAAAAACTCATATTGATACAAATAAAAATCACAATTAACCGTTTGAGAAATGTCTTGCTTGGGGTGGGTTTCTTAGACAAAAAGTGCCATGTGAGAGACTGTGGCTTAGAAATGCATGCAGTCTGTCCTTTTAAAAAATGGGCTAGTAAACTCCCAAGCACTTGTACATCCGCACTCTCAAAAATGTGACCAACTGCCTTGGTTGCCTGTTTTTCTTTAAAGCTACGGTTTCCCCAGGAAATATTATGGGGTAAAGTAGGAGGCCAAGACTGGAAACCCTGCTCTGATTTAACTCTCCTAGCCCGGGGGAGCGCTCGGAGAAAAATGGGTGTGGAGCCCGGAGCGCCCTCAGGCCAACAGTGAGGAACAGCACCGGGCTCTCTTAAAACACTGTGGGCGGCGCAGAGCTCCGCGCTGGGGCCGCCTGCTGTGGAGAGCAGAGCAGGCACGCACAGGCCCAGCGCGCGGGTAGGACTGCGTGCGACCCCATTGCAGCCACAGCCTGCACGAACAATAGCGGTGCTGGCAACTATTTGAACCTCAAGCTGGTGAAGGGGGCACTGCCTCTCCCCTTTCAATTTTCTCTAATGTATTTTCTTCACAACTAGCATTTTAATAAGATAGATTAAATATTTTCTGATGGGTGTAAGCAACATGAAGCACTTCGAGGTTTCCAAAATATGGTAACATTGGCTTTTTTTAAAAATTCATTTTTATTGTTAGACTTATTGGGGTGACATCTGTTAGCAAGGAGTACATAGGTTTCAGGCATACAATTCTACAGCGCATTGTCACCTTGTATAAGTTCACCACCTAATGTGACTTCTGTTTCCATCACCTTATATTTAGCTTCCCCTCCGTCCTCTCCCACCCCCTCCCCCTTTTTCCCTCCCCTCCCCACTCGTCTCTAAATAAACATTAAACTATTGCTTGTGTCCATGGGTTATTTGTTTGTTTGCTTTTTTTCTTTATTGCTTTCAGTTTTATATTCTGCATATGAGTGAATCACATGCATTGGCTTTTTGTCAAATTTAACTTAAAAGTTAGGACAAGATGAAAGCTTTATATATTTTATAAATCCCATGTCTTTCTCCATTCATTGTACTTTTTAAAATAAAAAGTTGAATAGATTTCCTGAGAATGCTGGGCAAAAGTTTGATGCTGTTTTTGCCTCTCCCTCTTCAGGGTGATGTGGGACCTAGTGGAAAAGATTGCGTGAGACAGAACTGGCAGAGCCGCAGAATTGAAGAGTGGAGAAATACGGTGAAAATCGTGCAAGAACAAGTAGGAAATAAAAGAAGGTGGGCTAGTTTCGGGCTTCATCTGCCAGGGAAGCTTTATGGCGGCCTAGAAAAACCTCCTGGGGGTGAGGTACATGTGAAACCAGCTGGCAGCGGACATATTCCTCATGGTTCAGTGACATGGTGTATGTCTCTAAGCTTGAGTGAAATTCTTTAGAGCAAAGGAAGAGATCATATTTTGAGTTCTAGAACATATATATGTGTGTGGTGGTGGAGGTGGTGGTGTGTGTAAAATCTTTAACCATCAGTATTCAGGTAACAGAAACCACTCTAGTTTAAACACCCGCTGGAGTGGGTGTTAACTCCCAGCCATTCACAGAACACCAGCACAGAACCGGCTGTCCAAGAGAACAGCCATCTCTTCTTAGAAGCTGAGGAATCAGGAAGATGCTGTCTGATTGCTGGTTCAGAGCCATATCACCTTAGCCACAATCACCAGCAAAACAGATGCTGCATATCCTGCTGCATCACACCCTGGGACCTCTGTTACTGTCATTCTAGAAAAATCAAATGCTCTGTGACTATTGGCAGAAGGAGAAGAAATATGGTCTCCATCTCATCTAAACCTCGAGCATACACACGAGCTTGGAGGAAGCTAGGTCACATCTGGAATTCGAGCTGTAGGGGTTTGGGAAATTTTGTAGATTTCAGTTTTCTGGGCCCACCACATGCCACAGATGAGTTCAAAAGTGTGTTAAGAGATACCCATCTCCTTAGCTTTCTGGGTCGCCACAAGGGCTAGGCAGCCAGAGCCAACTTGGCCAGTAACCTCGCCTAGTGCTCCCCAGAAAGGAACTCAAACGTACTGGGGTCTGAAGGTTTACCCCCAGTTCCTCCTGATAAAGTATGGGAGGTATCTGGCCTTCACTGCTCTGCTGTGCTGTTGTGTGAAGCCAAGAATGTGTCCTGTCACCTGGACAGCTACCTACTTAAGAAGCCTGCTGCTGAGTGAGCTGCTGACCATCATGACGAACCAGGCACACGCCAGCTGCTGGATAATTTCACGGTAAGGTGCAGTCACTGAGTTTGGGGAAGACTAGCTCCTTATAAGTACAGCTCCAGGGAGTTGCCCCAAATCTCTTCTACTTATGTCTATTTGTTCTAACATGCACAGACACTCGCTCACTCCATAAATCAGAATGTCATCATTATTTGTAAATACTCAATGTGACAAAATTCAATTGCATTTGAGATCCTTTGGTATTATTCATAAAAAATATCAACATCATATTTGTCAATGACAACATGAGAAGAGCTGTTAGGCTCTAAATATCATTTTCAATTCTTGAATGGTTTTAAAAATAGTTTAAAATTGTTTCAACTACTTACGTAAACAAAATTTCTTGCCAATGGTGACTATCCAGACTTTGAAGTCATCATTAAAATGTTTTGATTAAGAATTGCATATAGCCATTTTAAGCATACCACTTGCTATTTAATAGCTATGCCTACAAAACAAGCTTCTCGTTACGGAATTTGAAAAATACTTATTTGGGAATTTTACACAAAATTAATATTTAAATCTTCACTAATACTTTGAGTGTTGCTGATTTTAATTTTTAGCATATCATATAAAGAAAATCTTTATTTTACTAACCTCCAAATAAATACATAAGATACTGTCTAGCTTAGTGCTATGACAAACTATCATTTTCCATGTGCACCTTGACACAGAAAGTCAGGCTTAGAATGGAATAGAATGAGCCAATTTGCAATATATTCCACAGGATCACATACACAAGATTTCACAATAAATCTAAAAAATTATTTACTTGCCACCTTAAACTTCTAACCAGGGGATACTGGTCTTGGCTCCTTAACCTTTTAAAATTTAGTTATCAGAATTTACCACACATATCCCCAGCATTATTGCTCCATCTCATAAAAAACCTGAAAAAATAATTTTCAGCTCATATGTGGTCTCCCTTTGTATGTTGCCCAATCTTATTCGTCGCCCTCTGCACAACTAACTCTGAAAACCAAGCCCAGGGACCCCTGTCCCCTCGGACTGCCTCTTAGTTTCTGCTTCAGCCCTTGGTATACATCAGGCAACCTTCTGACACCGTAATGGCATCCTACCTCAGAAGCAACTTGAGAGCACCTCTGTCTTAACTTCCTTATACACCCCATAGTTCTGGGGGTATAGTAAGCTCTTAGTTGTTCTCCCTAAACACTATTTGGACAATCAAACATTAGAAATGAATTGATCAACTAATGATTTGATTTCCAATTCTAAGTGTGATATTCATTCTTAAAACTATAAAAACTGGAGTGCAAATTAAAATCACTCACAATGCTGTTATTCAGAAATACCACTTTCAACATTTTTATTATTCCTTTCCTTCTTATTCCCCTCTACGCATTGTTTAAATGGCACTTTTTACAGATAAAATTTGAAACCTAGTATATATTATAGTGTTTGCTTTTCCATTTAACATAATTTTATGTAAATTTTATGTAAATTTTTCCCTGTGTCATTAAGTAAATTATGGTACATCCAGATATTTTACAAGTATTATGTCTGAGAACAGTGCTCAAATTTTAATGAGCACACAAATCACCTGGGATATTGTTAAAGATACAGGTTCTGGTTCAGTAGGTCTGAGAGGGGCCTGAAGATTCCGCATTTCTAGTAGCCTCACAGATGATGCTGATACTGCTGGTCCGTGCACCACACTCCTAGCAGCAAGGGCTCAGAGAAGATATATACTCCATTAATGATTAACGTTTAAATAGTTCCAGTGCTCGGCTTTTATGTGCTATCATCAATGGAGTGAGAAGAATCCTCACATGTAATGTAGGTATAATACAAACACTTATTGAGTATATACTATACGGGCACAAAGATGATTAAAAATGTAATTACTGGCCCATGTCAACAGACAGCAGTGTTTTCCAGGCTCTGGGCGCATGCAGCCAAAGGCCATTCCACAGGGACAGGAAGCAGACAGTGGTCTCTGCAAACAAAGGGAAAGACAAACAGGGAGCAAACTTGCAGGGACCGTGGATTTGTCATTATCTCGATGGTGGTGATGTTTTCATGGATTTTTGTATATATCTGCACATAAACTGTTCAAACTTATCAAATTGATACTTTAAATAAATGCAGTTTGTCAACTGTATTTCAATAAAGCTATTTTTTTTAAATATGGGGGTGTGGGGGGGACACAAAGAGCTTTCCAGAAGGGTTGTATTAATTTACAATCCACCAGCAGCACGTGTGAGCGGAGTGCCTGCCTCAAGACACCTTTGTCGGCACTATAATTTTTAAAGAAAAATTATAAAAGAAAAAGAAATTATAAATTATAAATTAAAAAAGAAAAACTGCTCATTTGAAAGGCAAAAATATCTATTTGCATGTGCATGTCTTTACTAGTCGACTGAAGTTGTTTCCTGTTGAGCAGCTCTTTGCTCCTTTATCTTTTATAATGCCAGTGTGTTTCTTATCAAATTAGGAGTTCTTTATTTAGATATGTCGTATCACCTATTTTTCCCTTGACTTGAAGTTTACCTTTGTGTACATTTGATATAATTATAATGTAAATTGACATTTTAAAGAATTTCAAGAATATAAAAAAAAAAGGGAAGAAAAAAACTAATCTTAACACTGTTCCAAACATGTATAAACAAAAAAGCTCAAAGTCAGAAGATAGAATTAGACATGTAAAAAAGAATCAGTCTTTTACAATCACCTTATTTCTTTCACAGGGTGGCTGATGTTAGCCTAGGACTACATCAAAGCAAAACATATAAACAGATCAAGTCCTAACTTTCATATTCATTCTTTTAGTTGGTTAATACAGTAAAAGAGGTTAGCTTCATCCTTTTTAAAATGCAGACAGTGGTACTAAATATAAAATATTTTGTGATTTGATCAAGAACAGTCAGAATTTGGATTTATAAACTCCCACTTTTTGTTTATTTATTGATTCTTTCATTGTGTGAGAAAACAGCCCAAGAAATCAAACTGGGGTTGTGTGCTTCTGATCTTTTCTAGAAAGTCAACTGAATAAATACCAGAAAAGGAGAATATTTACATATTTTTCCTGGAGTTTATCTTAATTTACATTAATAACCCTGGGAAGACATATATTATTATTTAAACTGCTTCCTTCATTCCGAACCTTGAATCTCACAAGAGTTTCTCAGATCACAAAACAGTAAAGAACGTAAATACTAGTAATACTAGTAAAAGAGGAATGCTTTTTCATCTGCCATGCCAATTGGTACAAATGCAGGGAAACTACTTCCCCAAAAGGCAGTTACAAGCATTCACGTTAACTCAATCCTTTAAATATCGGTCATAATTAGCCACTAGAAGACAGATACACACTTCACATTTAAGGAATGAATCTTAATTCCTGTAATAATAGTGTTTCAATCCCTGTTCTGAAGTTTATAAGGGTAAAATCATTTGGCCACGCTTACAAAACTAGATGATGTCCAATCTGGAACCAGAATCCAGGTTTCCTGAGAGACAAGTGAAGCACAATAGAGGATGAAATGATGTGGAAATCAGTGATGTGACTGAGACGCCAGAAAAATCAAACCCTCTGACCTCACCTTCCTCATCCACACATGAGGGAGGTAGATTAAATGACTGCTGAACTTCCCTTCCACGCTAACTTTTTCCATATGCAGGCCAAGTACATGGATAAAACCTCTGAAACTTGCAGTCCTATTGCTGGAGTATTTTATTGCCAGTTCCGACTACTTTCCTCATAAGCCCACATCAGCTCAGGTTCAGACTCTAGCCTTGCCCTACTATCTGTGTAGCCTTGACAAATAATTTATCTTCATATAAGAGATAAGAAAATGATGGGCCTGAGAAAATCATAGTAGCAGCTGGACCTCAAAGGGAATTCACTATCATTAAGACAAGGAAAAGAGAATACATGTTACTTAGCAGTGGCTGGCATAAAGTAAGATGTCCAGTAATTGCATGTCTCTGTATCTGGGGTATGCCCATTCAGACTGATATAACAGAATACCATAGATTAGGTGGTTTATAAACAACAGAAATTTATTACAGTTCTGGAGGCCAGGAAGTCTAAGGTCAAGGATCTGGCACATTGAATGTCTGGTGAGTGCCCATTTCAATGATTCAAAGATGGTCTCTTCTCACTGCCATGTCCTGACATGGCAGAAGCAATGAGGGAGCTCTGAGGTCTCAATTACAAGTATACCAATGATCATGAGGGCTCTAACCTCATGACCCAATCATCTCCCAAGCTCTACCTCCAAATATCACCACATTGCGGGTTAGGGTTCAACATAAACATTCAGTCTTTTGCATGGGGGTCAAATAGTATCAATTTACATGGCACTCAAGTGAAACTCACTGGATCCCCACTCAATCAAATACTAGATAGACAGTAAACTTGAACAAGTACTTCAAAAAGAGAATGAACAAACATAATTGAAAGAGAGTCAATTTTTCAGTTGTGAACTGACTCACAACACAGTTCAGCTATATATAATACATATAAAAATATATATACACACACATATACATTTATATATACATATATACACAACCATACATGAGGGCTGTCTGGAAAGTATCCAGCCAATATGAGAAATAGCAGCATTTATGGCTCGATTTTTTCCAGACAGCCCTCATACATATTTTAAAAGACATCATGAACTGGTAGGAGGGGGAGAGGGTAAGAAAGAAAAAAGAATGACCTCAGCAATGACAAGAGTTATGATGTTAGCAATATTGGACTCCATGCCATCTCTGTGTTCTCTCATCTGTGACAAACCACCTCAACCTAGAATGTTGGTGACAAATGCAGATAGATGCCCAATCCTCACCTATTTTTAACCTACTACCTCATTCATTCTTATAGTCCCCAATTTGAGAACCTGGTTCAATGTTAATGTGGCCAATGCTCAAAAATGTGGTCAATGCCTGAGTCGTCAAATAGCTTATAGCAAGAGTATAAATATGCAGATCCACAGACAGGACTGCCCACACTAACTTACCTGCAACCCATCACAACTAAGAAACTAATTTCCAATGCATCAAAGCCAATGAGAAATAGTAAAATCTACAGCTTATGAATCTGTCAAACACATGGGCATTAGAGGAAATAGTTATGGCTGGGAAAATTACCCTCCTGAAATTTTCTCACCATATTCTAAAATGCCAATAACATTTCCTCCACTCTTAAAAATTAATTTTAACAGTGAAACGAATGAAGTACTTTTGTTATGGTGAGCAGTCAAGTGAATTCCATTGACAACAGAATTGTAGTCTTTATTAAAGTTATTTTTACAAATTCATGTCTCCTAATATAAAAAAGTTGCTTTGTACTTTAACATGTGCTTTGAAAATTAACATCAGCAGTTGGAGGGACTTCAGTTGAATAGATTTCGGACTTCAATAATGTAACTGCATCCTTCATTTCCAGTTTTTCCATCTCCCAATTATTGACCTTTTCAAAGAAAGAGGAAAATGAGTAATTTGCAAGAGAACAATGACACCTAAAATAAAAGCTAGTTTTGAAATCCAAGCAAAGCCTGTCCGGAAAGTATCCAGTCACGTAATATGAAAAACAGAGGCACTTATGGCTGGATACTTTCTGGATGGCCCTCATATTAAAGTAACATCAAGGTGACTGCTTTTTAAAAGCAAATGTTAAAAATAAATAAATAAATAAATAAATATAAATAAAAGCAAATGTTAACTTATAATTACTCATACAGTAAAGGCTTAGTAAGACTATGTTCTAGGGTTGAAGGAAACTCTAAGTCTGATAATTATAAAAACTTCAGAGGTCCTCTAAAGATGCAAAAAGTCCTTTTTGGGATAATCTTCTCTAGAATATGTGAAAGCTGTCCAGAAAAGAATCCAGCCATAAACGCCTCTATTTTTCATATTACGTGGCTGGATACTTTCTGGACAGTCCTTGTATGTTATATGTAGTCAATATAAAAAAAAAAAGTCTTAAACAATAGCCCATTAAGCGAAATGGGCCATTTTAACCTCGGTATCCATGTATAATCCATTTTTAGATACTGAAGTACCATAATAAAGATTCAAATGTTTACATTTCACATTACATGCAGACTTAAATGAGTGGCACTTGTAGGTAGATTCCAATATTAACATAAATATAAATTTATTCGGCAAGTTCTTGCTCCACACAGAGACATCTGCAGCAAAGCTGAGATGCTCAGAACCAAAATGAAGCAGAAGCTAGAGGAGGAAGAACGATCCTCTTACATCCATCCGGCTTTTTCTGGTGGCAGACATCCTCTAACAGCCTCCCACTGGCTGACAAAAACAAAGTTTAAACATCTCTTCCTCCCCTCTCATGATAACCTAGAAACTGACTATGGTTCCATGTGCCCTAAAGTGAAGAAAATCTATTATTTACAGTTTTCCTCTTAACTAAAAGAATTATAGTTGATCAAATGTGGCATTTATAAACCCCTAGGAAATGACAGTAATCAGCTAAGTAGAAGCCACATCATGTACCAGAAATGTTCTTTTTCAAAGAAAATGATAAATGAAATTCTTATTCCAATACCGCTGACAATTCCTCTAGGGTCCTACTAACCAACTGTAACCACAACGTTCCTGGCAGAATGGACACCAGTAACTCGAAGAACATTTGCATATTTTTCTTACCAAGATCACATAAAAACCCATTCCTTTCAAATGTCGTATTTTCATAGCAAGGAATCCTCTGGGGTGGGTTGAATCCAAACAATAAGTAGATCTAGGAACACACAGAACAGCCACTCTGAAAACAAAAATACACAGTACGAGACCCGTTACTAATGACATATCATTATTGAGAATTTTGCCAGATTCCTGTTCTTTAGAGACTTCCAAGTTGAGCTCTCCGCTGGCTGCAGGCCACACTATTCCCCACTGTCAGTCCTCCCCTTCCCTGTTACTGAGACTCTGTAGGTATTCTAGCACATGAAGGACACCTTAGTAACCAAAAGCTTGCAATGATGCTTTACACAAACAGTTATCCCTAAACCATCTTTAAGGGGGGCTATGTTCTTGGTGAGCAAACACTTCAGATGAGAGGGCTCCCATTTTAAGGCTTTGCTGAGGCAGTGCTGATCTTCGATCTAAGTGTAACTGTTTACACTACTAGTAGGGTTGATGTACACGCTTGACACCAACCGGTAAATGCTCTTCTGTACACACTGCCTCCTAGTGAGAGCGCCTTTAAAAATGAGAATGGCGAGACAGAATACAAAGAAGAAAACACTAAGAAAGGCAAGACTGTTAAAAAGATAAAACCTGTACGTGTGACAAAAATGTAGAATGTGTAATTAATTTTTTTCGTTGTTCTTGGACTTCGGAAAGATTAAGTTCAATGGAGGGAAAAGACATTTGTATCCTTCTGTCTGCTGTTACACTCTGGCTGCTATCTGAGGTAACATTAAGATAAATTTTACATTTTTAAAAGACTGCTCAAGTTCCTCACTTCTCAGTACTTTATGCTGAGAGCTACTATGTTATACTTTTATGCCAGATCAATTGAGTACCTGAAAAAACACCAAAATGATCTTTCAATGACATCAGAGAGAAAGCCTTTTTTTGAGGGGAGATGTGTAATACGTATAAGGGAAGACAGCAGTTGAAAAAGATGGCCAAGGAACAAGGTAGATGGATTCAGAAAGGGGAAAAAGTTACAGAGCTGTACATGCATGGGGCGGGATGGGCAGTCTGAATCCCTAGTGACCTTTTTCTGTACCTTTCTCTACCGCATTTATGAGCATGTCCTATAAAGCAACAGGGTGTGTAAGTTCGTTGGAGTGAGGATCCACGTCTGACTCATCTTTGCATGCCCACCGGGTGCAGTGGTGCCTCTCTACAAGGACTGACTGAACACGGGATGCGAGCCACACAATCTTGAAAGGCAGGACATTCTCTCTGGGTGTAGCATCACGTCTCTCGCAGAGATATCCTACTTGTAGTGTGTGGGTCAAGGAAACCACTTATGATCAACTTCAATACGGTTTGACCCACATACAATACAGCTTAATTAAAAAGCTAAAGTTTCTCTACCTTTATAAAGGTCTTGGTGGTAAAGTAAAATAACTGATTTTTATAGAAACCTTAATTCTTTACAATCACTGTTACATTATCTTGTCAAAGGTATGCACTGCACTCGTAGTTTCAATTACGTAAATGTTTTCTTGAACTGTTTTGCTATAAAACCTAGTTTTAAAAAATTGCCTTTCTCATGAAATGGCCCAACTCCAATCCTCTATCTTTGACCAGTGCCCACACTTATGCCTAGGAAGTAGGTTAATGGATGAGAAGTCTCTGGGTGTATTACAAGCTCCATACAAATAAATATAAGATCTTAGTATTATTACTGCTATTTAATAGGAAGTCCTTGAGAATTAAGGTTTAAATTGAGAAAGCCCAGCAAATGAATATATGTAAACAACCTTTGAGTATCTGTAGCTGAAGTTACCACATCCACGTCAGAAAGTGAAAGCACTTGACTCCTGTTAGTGTCCATTTTAATTTCGAAATCTGAAAGAAAAGAATTGATTAATTAATTTTTCAAATATTGTTCAAAGTGATTTGCTCTTTCCAAAAGTACCCTACCACTACTACTACCAGTAATGATACTGGCAGCACCTACAACATACTGAGCTGCCCATGTGCCAGACACTGGCATTTTATATGTACAATCTCATTCACTCACCACAGAACCCCGGGCGGTGGGCACAATTATTACTGCCATTTTACACATAAAGAAGGGAGGGGGGCAGGGCCTGAAGTCACAGCACAAGTCAGTGGGGCAGCAGGCCACACCCAGGCCGTCCAGCTCCACAGCCAGCACCGCACTGCCCTGAGCTGCCATGGTAAACTCCTAATCCTTTGTCGGAAAAAAACCGAATAGTATAAAGGAAAATCATATCCTACCAACATGATAATTATGTGGTAACTGTACATTCTCTGAGAAGGACCCTTCTCCCAGAAGGCTCTTGAGCGCCTCGGCAACCTTGGCGTTTGGACGTGATGGTGTGGACGGCAGCGGCGGCAGTGCTAAGTCTATGGCCTTCTGAAAATAAGCATCATCGAGTTTGAGGCAGGTCATCAAAATATGAAGCTTGTGAACATTCCTCTCCACATCACCTAAAAAGAAAATACATGCACTGTAAGAAAAAATATTAATGCCACATTTAAGATACTTATTAATGCACCTATATTTCTGATCATCTGTTTATCAGGAGGACTCTCTCTGTATCTCTCTAGTTCCCACAGTATCTATATCACTATCTTGTCCTTGAAAGTGTTGTAAGGTTTAAAGTATCTTTCAAGGTGGTTTAGTCTAACCTCTTCACTGAAGAGATGAGGAAATGCCCAGGAATGTTAAGAAGCCTCACAATGAACTATAGACGAGGCTGGGACTAGAATCCAGGTCTCCTGGGTTCTGGGCTGTCTCTCCCACATTAGATGCCTTGAAAAATCAGTACATGGCGCTCCTTCTTCTCAATTCAACTTTGGAATTTCATAACGCTATTTTTAGAAGAATTTAAACTACTCTATTCTCAGGCACATTATCAAATTTTGCACACATAGCCTGATACTGCCTTTCCATGTTTAATATTAAAGACCAAAAGTCTACAATTAATTTGGTTGAGAGAAAATAAGTTCACTACTTTGCTTCGCTATTTGGTTTCTTGGTGTAACAGGCTATGTATGCCCTCATCATGGGCCATGAGTGACAAAGTAATTATAGCTGCAAAAGTTGACTTAACTTGGCTTCAGGTGTGACATGTAAGGATTAGGAACTAACTACAAATACTTCTGACCAAGACATAAAGAATGACGTCCACAGTTAGCCTTGGTATAGGTGCACAGAGTGTAACAAAAAGAATGATGATGATGTGTTTCTCATCCCTGCCTAAGACATAGGACCTGTCATTATAGGTGGCTCCACAGGTTTGCTGGTTTGAAGCACTGACCCTTTGACCTCACCAGTACCAGGCCTTTCCGCAGCAGCACCTGTTCTGCATGCTCTAGCACTGCTCCAATGAGAACCAAACTCGGAAGCTAGTGGTACTGCCTTATTCCAGTCACCACTGTGCACTGATAGCCTACCTGATGTCAGAAGCTCATCAATGATGTCCTTTTGAAGAAGCTGATTAATAGGGGCCAGGGGAAAATGGTTCATCAAGCAAAACGAATACACAGCATTCAGTAGGTTTTCAGAAGAGACGTGGTGAAGATAACTGGTCAGAGCACTGGCCATAATATCTAGGAACCTTCAGGGCAACAAAGAAAAGTAAGTATAAAGAGAAGACAAGGTCGTGGTAGAGCGAGTGAGGTACCATAGAACCATGGCTTTCAGGAGTCCAAAACAAAGACATATGAAAAACAGGTTTGCAATACATCTTTTTGGTGAGGGGTCTATCTCATAATAAATACATATTCTCAATAAATGTTAGCTACTGCTACATATCTTAAATAGGGCAAATATTTTACAGGCTTTAGCTCATTTAATTACTATTAAAACTCTATGGGATCGATATTATTATTATCCTCAAAATAAAGATGAGTAAACAGGCTCAGAGGGGTTGAGTAACTTGTCCAGAACACACAGCCAGAAAACAGCGACAGCATTGGAACCCAGGTTGTCAGTTTCCATAGCCCTTTCACCATTATGTTAGAGTTTTATCATGAGTATGGCCCTAAGGCCTAGAACACCACTGTGGTTTTATAACCAATTAATATTCTCTAGCTACCAATATTCTGAGTTAAGTCCTGCCTCACAGAGCAAGGAAACAACAGAGATGTGAGACCCACAGGTAGTGATGAAAATGTTTTGGAAATTGATAGAGGTGGGGATTACACAGCACTGGGAATGTACCAAATATCACTGAATCATGCACTTTAAAAAGCTGAATTTTATGTGAATTTCACCTTAATAAATGTTTAAAAAAAAAATTAACAAAACGCTCTGAGTTAAAAGAAGCACAAGCCTAATCCTACAACATAGTATAACAAAGCAGTTTAGCACAGATAAAGAAGAGAGGAGAGATCAAAATTAGGGGAAGCCACTTGCCCAGGGTGATGCTGTTAATAAATGTCATGGCACCCTGTGAACACAGGTCCATCTGAATGCTAGGTCATAAGCTATTGATCATCATGTAGATAAACATGAAGTACATGCAAAGCCCTGTGTAGTGCACAGGAAAGAAAGTAGGTAAGTGGCTGTGGGATAAGGAGGACTTCAAGAAGTGGAAAAGATGGGAAAAGGGACATTCATTTGAAACTGAGCAAAGAAATGGAGGCTTGAAAGTGCATGCTATCTGTGCTCCAATAAGTAACGAGCAAGGCTAAGGCACAGAGAAGTGATCCCTGTACCTTGGAGTAAGCTCTTAAAACAATGACGCTATAAAGGGAAATGTCTGCAATCAGCTGGGAGGCCCACGGGTAGGAGCGAGAGGCGGCGGTGGTAGGTGGTCCGCGGGAATTGCAATGGGATGAGAACGAGGGACCAGGTCCTGGAGTCCACAGCGAGGCAGCACTTACTAAACTGGTAACTGCCTGAATGGGCAGCATGCAGCAAGAAAGGGCGGGGCTGCCTACAGCCAAATGTGGAGCCTGAGTGGAAACCACCTTTCCCGCCCCGTCTTTCCACTCCTTATGCTGCACCTCATGCTTCAATACCACCAACCACGTACTGGTCCCTGCACATACTCTGCTGAACATGGAGCCCTTCTACCTGGAATGTTCTTTTTTGCTTATTTCCCCTCCCACCTACCCATCCTTTACGATCTCCTCCAGGCGTGCTACTTAGCCTCCACGTCGACCTTCCTGGCACCCCCCCCCCCCCCCCCCCCCCCCCCCGTTGCCCTGTGTCCTGTACAAAACTCTTACTGCTCCAACTTTCATGTTGCATTTGTCAATTTACGTGTCCACCTGACCAATTACACAGCATCCTCTGGCAAAAGGGATCATGTCTTACTCATCTTTGTCCTAAGTGCCTGAGTGCTTGGTACACTTTCTGACTAAACAAACAAATAAACTTAGATGAAGATATGAGGAGGCGAATGTTAGTAAAAAAGGGTAAGTCGAGAATAATGAGCTAAAAACTCACCAAGCTGTATACATTAAGTATGTATAGCTTTTTATATGTTCATCATACTTCGATGAAGTGGTGAAAAAAATCACTTTGCATGGTGGTTGGTAAATAGTAAATAACTGACAAAAAAGACTGAGCAGTCTTGCAGAATTATTGAACATGAGACACTTGTGAGACCTACAGTGACCATAGGCAACCCGCAGGAGTTCTGGTGTTCAGGAGCACACTAGTGACCTGAGATGCAAACCTAGCATTATCTACAGGGTGGCAAGTACAGATCAAGAAGAGAAGAAACCAAAGGAATGAAATGACAGTTTAAATGTTAAATGCCTTCTCCCTTGGGTTTCAAATCCAGGAAAATACTCTGGATTTAACAAACCTTCTCTCCCAGAGGCCATCACATAAATGATTAATGCACAGCACGTACATACACCAGGTGCTAAGCCAAACTTACAACCAATCTCCCACCTAATCCACCTTTTCTAGTCAACTCACCTCCCAGTGCCTTCAGTTACCCATTCCCGCTAGGCTGCCATCTTCCCTTCTCCCTCCTCCTCCAAGCGTTCATTTGGTAACTACCATGTACGGCCTTCCTCCGGGGGTACACTGCCTCTTTAACTAGACTAGGAAGGAAAGGGAGCACAAACTTCTTCTTTTATACTCTTCAGAATACCAA
>PVJL010011461.1:0-42811 GCA_004026885.1 Lyroderma lyra | reverse complement strand
ACACGCGCACACACACACACGCACGCACACACACACACACACGTGTGCTACAGATTTAGGACAACGTGGCCAAGGGCAAAGGGAGCCCACGGGCGAGCAGAAGGCCATGCGGCAGCAAGTCCTGGTGTTTGTGTTCTTTGCTGCGATGACAACGCATCGACCCACTGACCCCTCCCGGCCCCTCCGGACCACGTGAAAACATGGATTCTGGTGCCTGACTCCGAGGGTTTGAACGTCTGAGGCACGTGGAGACATGGGTAAGGGCACGATCCTTCTCCGACAGGCAGTGGTGATCGCAACAAAGGGAGAAGAATTTAGTTCACAGAAATGACTAGAGCAGAGGAGCGATGTTTAATCCTATTAATGAATTTGCTGACTGGCCTTCTGCCCCCAATCATTTCATAGTCAGGCTTCTGCAGTGTCAGATTAAATGGAAACGGATCCAGGGTGCTTCGAGATGGGACTGAGGGCGTTTTGCTCGCTGCCTGCAGATGGCTCGGTGGCTCGGTGGCTCAGTGTGGCTCGTGGGGTGCTTCGGGCTATCCCTGAAGGCCTTCTCCCCAACCTCCACATTTCCCTTCCTGCCGTGGGTCCTCCTGGCAGGCCCGGAGGGGAGGAAGCTGGTGTGGTGTGTAATTGCTCAGGCTCTGGGATCGGCCAGAACCAGGTGCTCTGCGGTCTCGTCCGGGCCAAGGCTCTTCTCTTCTTAGAGCCTCCGCTTCCTCATCTGCAAAATGGGAATTGTAACAGGGCCTGTCCCCCCGGGCTTGGAGGAAGTTAATAAAACAACATGGGAGAAGGGCAGAGCAAGGCACCTGGCCCAGAGAGGCCAGATCTACTTAATGGTTAGGATGAGTATCAGCAGCTGATGCACATTCTCTCATCCCACCGTCAGAAATCTCCTCCATTGTCTAACACTGAGCCTCCTGTAGGAGTCACCAGAGAAACCAGGGCGGTGCCCATGGTTGTGATGGCTCTGGGTCCCAGAGATTTGGAATCAGAGGCCACAGCTGGAAGGGACAGAGATCAGCCAGGACTGCTCAGTCACTGTGTAGATGGAGCAACTGAGGAGGATGGGCCCCGACCTGACGCGAGACAAACAGCAGCAGCAAAGCCAGGACTACGATGAGGTGGAAAAACCATCTCACCACACGAGTACATGAAGCACTGTGCCCTCTGCTTCCTTGAGGGGGCACAGCCCCCTAAGGGGGACACGGCCATTGTCCCCATTTCACAGAGGAGGAAACTGAGGCCCAGGGAGCGTCAGCTAAGTCATGGGGCCAGAGTTTGAACCCACGTCTCCCACTTAAGCTCAGGGGGCCTGACCACTGTGCCATCCTTGTCCCGGTTCCCCACTCTGAGTGCGGTTCCCACGTTTCCCCCTACTGCAATGAGGCATTCTGCTTGGCCTGGAATACAGGAAGCTGGCGTGTCCCAACTGACTCCGGCTACTCCCTGAAGGTGACCTAGTTAAAATACTATGTGGAGGGAGGGGACACAGCATTTAAAGATAAGTCAAGTTGCTCTGAAGGTCCCAGAATTCTCAGTTAAGAGTGCGTCTGCCTCTCTCCCTGTCCCTGTCTCTCCCCCTCTCCCTCTCCCTCCCTCCCCCTCCCCCTCTCCCTCCCTCCCCCTCCCCTTCCCCTAAGTACTGCTCCTTCTCTGCCTGATGAATGGGGACAGCAGCTCCAGGGCCATTATGCAGAACTTTGCAGTGCTTCTCCCTAGGAGCAGACCTGGATTCTCTTCTGGGCCGCCCGCCGCATTCCTGCATGACTTGGAGCCACCAAGAACACGTCCTGGTCCAGCCATCCTGACCTCCACATAGCCAACATCAATCAAGCCGGACTCAGTATTGGGCCTCATAGAGGCCCTAGAATATGACTCATCCCCGGAAGGCTAGTCCGAGAGCTAATTAACTGTGTAAATCCACAAGCACGTGATGGACGGGGTTGAAGCAAGGGGTCGGGGGGAGCAGCAGCTGTAGGGGAACAGGGGAGGGAGACGTGGGCTCTGGCTGCAGGAGCCTTGGCCGGTGACATTAAATGAGGTCTTGAGGGATGTGTAGGAGTTCACCAGGTGACTCTCGGGAGGCAGAACTAGAGGGAGAGCAGAGAAGCCGAAGTGGATCTTGGGCGGAGATAACATCAGGAAGGCAATGTTAAAGGACATTTAAGAGATTGCTTAGTGCACAAATAAATGGGTAGAGAAATATACAGAAATGGAATACATGGGAGGTCTTTCTGAGTCGGTCCTTATTTTAGTGTTTTTGAATGAATCAACAAAAGAGTGAAAGGTTAGAGATACTTCCCCATCTTCCCATCTTCCCCAAAGACATTATGCATCTGCTGGTACCCACTAAATTACCAGGACTCTTCCTGGCTGAATTTATAATTTTCAGCTTTCTAAGAGGCAGGTGCTACATGTTTGCTATAAATTATGTACCAGGGCTCCCTGGACCACTGGCTTTTCCCAGGTTTCACGGTGGGGGGCTCAGACCAGAGATCCGGGTAGCGTGACAATCAATGCTTTTCACGCAAAGACAGCCTTCTGTCATAGCCTTTCTCAGACTTCGTGACTCGTTAATTTACGCACACGGTCGTCCATGCATGCACTTCCTCAGTCACTCCTGCTACCAAACACGTAATATGGCATTCGCTTCCTGTCATTCACTCATTTATTTATTCCCCAATTCATCCCATCCTCCACTCTTACACTCACTTGTTCGCTTGCACACGTACGAAGCACTCACTAAGCACAGCCCTTGTGGGTATACGAAGAGGTCCGAGGTGTGGTCCCTTCCAGGGACCAGGCTGAAGAACTGCAGGGACTTTGGGCAGTGGTCCCTTCCCTTCCATCGTGCAGTCGCTTTCCTCTCCCTCTTCCTGTTTGCCTCGAGCTCCATGGAGTTTCTTCTGGAACTGAGGGACCAGAGCCGTACTAGGTGCTGGGTGTGGGCTCCCTGTACTTCTGTGACTGGCAGAGGGAGTCGGGAGCCTGTTCTCGGCACCTCCCTGCCGAATGGTAAACAGGTTCAGAACATACCGCAGACCACGCCAGTGCAAAGCCAACAGGCCGAATCACACGATTCATTCCAGGCAGAGGGTGGGGAACCGAAATCCCAGGGGCAAGCTAACGTTTCCTGCAGGGTCTGCAACTCGAGGAAGTAACAGCCAACCATTCCGCTATTTATTATTTCTTCCAGAAAAGAATTTCTTGACCACCTACTAGGTGCTACTGCTTCTCTGCGCTTCGCTGCCTCACACTGCTCACCCAGCTCTGTCCTATTTGAACGTGAGCCCCCAACCCAGCCGCGCCACAAGCCCTGTATCCACAGGCTCTCTCGGGTGATCACTGATCTAGGAGTCAGCGGGCCAGTCCCATATTTGCCTCTAACTTGCCATGTGGCCTGAGAAAGGGCATTAAACAGCTGTGAAATGTAGTTTGTACACCTGTTCTGTGAGCATTCTAGGGACCCCAAACTCAGCCCTTCCTGAAGGTTCTAGATGCTTTCCCTCTGTAGCAGAAGACTGCTAACCCAGCCACCACTGCAACGTGGGATCGCAGGCTTACAGACCAATCTCCATTGCGATGGCCTTGGTCTAGTGACGCTCTCCCTAAATTCTCTTGCCCCTCACAGACCCATTTGCTGCTCCTGCATCTTCTTCCTCTGGTTACCTTGACACCCCAAATCTTCTCACTTACCCCCCAAGCCTGGAGCAATATCTTTGGTATGATTAAACACATGCAGAATTATTGGGGTAGGAAATTCTACCAGGGGCTGGGGTGCAGAGGCTGAATCCCCAAAAGCAGGGCTTTACCATTCTAATTAAAGACAAACAAAGATGCCACACAGAGCCTGAAATGACTTGGGCTGTTTTCATTTTGTGACAAGGCTCTTAAACCACTTTGGATCTCTGCTGCCTACGGGAAGCTCTCCCTGAATGCCCCGGTTGGGCTAGGAGCATCCTTCTCTCAGCACTAAGCACGTGGTGCTTTTGTCCTATTTGAACAATATATGTGTGTTACCCCACTATGTTGTCAGACCATGCAGGTATTCATTGGGCAGGCCCTGATGTTTTCAGGACCAGCCACAGAACAAAGGTCAGCGGGGCTGCAGCAGTAGGACCAGCAACGTGCATCTGGGATCCAGGTCCCAGTGACCTGGACGGGGCTGGAGGAGGCTACAGAGAGGAGCTGTTAGGGCTCCCCGAGGCCCTGAATACCTCCAGGATGGCCTCACTCTAGGCATTTCGAAGCCGCAACCAGTAGAGCCATAAATTTCATAGCAGCTAAAATTTGCTGACCACTTATTATGCATCAGAGCTTGAGCTGAGCGTTTGACTTGGGTGGTAGCCTTGAAATCGGCCCAACACATAGCTATTTCGAGATAGTAAGCACCACTGTCCCTCTTTCATAGCTGAGGAACATAAGGCTTAGTCGTATCGCTAGTAAGTGGTAGATCCTGGATTTGAACCCAGCAGGGAGACGGACTCCTGAGTTGCCGGTGTCCTTCACTCTCTCCTGCTGCATCTAATTAGATCTGAGCTTGGTGTCTCAGAGATCACAGAGGCGGCTCTGGTGAGAGCATCAGCAATAACAATCTTCAAATCCGAGAGCCGATGGCACCTGAGGAAATATCTAATGTAACTTCCACCTTTCACAAAGGAGAAACTGAGGTCCTGAGTGGCAACGGGACCTAGCCAGGAAGTGATCCCTGACCACTAGCCTACACAGCAAGTTTCCAAGCTGCGTCTGTCTGCAGGAAGGGTCTCTGCTGCTTAGCATCCCAAAGAGCAAACAGAAAGATAAGACTCTGCTTCAGGACAAATGCCTGGGGTGGGGTGGGGGGGACTTGCACAGCTGGAGCCCTGGACAATCCAGGCAATGCCATGGGGCTTTGTGCAAGAGAGGTTGACAGCTCAGAGCTCAGGGCAGCTTGTCCGGTGGCTCAGCAGCCCTGGACCTGCTGGGAGCTTCAAACACACGTGCCTGTGAGAGTTGAATGTGAATGCACAAATAAAGCCCCCACACTGTCTCGGGCACACAGTAGGAGCTCACTGAATGTTGGCACTCCCCCCTTTTTTTTAGAATCCTGGAAGAGAAGCAAAGAGCTTTGGCCTCTGGGAATCCTGCAGGAATTCATCTGGGGTGACCTGGAGTTCGGTGCGGGAGGAGGGAATGGTACACAGCGATGTCTGAGCTCTAAAGCTTTGTCCAGCCCCGTGCACACAGCTCCATACTCATTGCTCATTGATCTTCACGTCCTTTCAACAATCTCATCTAGGTCCCCAGTGGCTGCAGCCAACCCTTCCCACACACCCAATTTATGGATGAGAAAACTGAGGCTTAGAGAAGTGAAGGGACCTGCCTGAGGTCACAGAGGGAGGGAATGATGGAGTCACATTCACACCCAGATTCCGCTGCACACCTCGCTGCCTCCCAGGAGTGCCACAGGCAGGGAAAACCCCTGAGTCCCTTGTCCCCACAGTCCCCTGGCCTCTGGGACCTCATGGGGGTCAGATAGATGATGGGGGCGGCGGTGGGAATTTGTTGCTGAACTTTGGCCCCAGTCCAGCAGTATCCGAGGACCTGTGAGGAGCAGGCTCTGAATGTCCAGGTCCTGGGCCAAGGCTTGCAGCCCTTCCTGCCCTGCCTAGGACTGCTGAAAGGGCAACCAGCCCTTCCCTGCCAGGAGGACACATAACTCAGCTGGACCAATGGGCCAGGGCCTCTTCCATGTTCCAGCTTGTAAACACCAATCCAGCTTCAACCCTAAGATCTTCGTCGGTGTTCAGCCGGCCTGATGTCTCTGGGGGCTGAGCCAGATGCCTGGACCCCTCTAGGACAGGTTGCTCATGGGGAACTGGGGAGCTCTGTGATGCAGACTCCCCTAATACCTCAGGGGAGACCAACCGAAGTCCTAAGAGTAGCTCTCAGGGTGCGTCCTGGGGCGCACCGTTACCCTAATACACATCTAATCGCTAGCCAGTTAAGGGGTGGGAGCTGTAACCCCACCTGTAGCCAGAACCTGGGCTTCAATGGCAGAACTTGAAGGTTTAAGTGTCCAGTGGCTTAAAATCCCGCTACCACTCACAACAGTATTTGAGAATTAGGCAACACAAAACCCATCATCTTCTTTTTCCTAACTGCATCCAGTCTCTTTATTCCAACAACCAACTTTCTAAGTCCCCCCAAGTTGACATGGACCCATCTGACGATGGTCCCGCTGGTGAGCCCGGGCACGTCTCAGCTGGGGACAGGCAGCTATGGAGCCGGGTCCGGGCAGGAGGGACTCCGGGACACCATGCTTCCTGATCCTTGATGTAAGCGCACCTCTGTGCTACACCCTGACAGTCCCCTCAGCTCCCGGCGTCCCCAGGTCACAGTAGCACCCTGGTGCGATGGCCTGAGTCACCAGGACATGAACCCCATGAGTTTTGCCACCTGGCAGCAGCTGATTCCTTTTGGCTTGCAGAGGTTTGCTGGGGTGGGCGGACACGGCGCTCTCTCCCTGGTGGTGGACTCCCAGGTCTGCACCTGCATCGCAGCCCCCAGAGCGTGCAAACGTGGGAGCACCCTTGCTGGGTGCCCACAGCCCTGCAACCGCCAGCCCTCCTGGGGACCGGGAGGGCTCCTCAGCATTTCCGCCCGGACCATCCAGTCCCCCCACCTGTGAATGTGCCCCTTGCTTCTGCTCCTGGGGACTTCCCCAGGAGAAGGGTCCTGGTGCCCGTGCCCCCGGGGCAGGCGCCCACTCCAGCTCCACGCTCTGCGCCTGCGGGGCGTCCACACCAACCCGCCCGCCAGCTCCTTACTCCTTTGGATACAGGAACGCGAACGCTGCTCATGGACAGGGAAGTCCGGGCCGAGGGAGGCAGGTGGCACACCCCAGCCTGGCTGCCAGCACCCCTAAACCCGGCCAGGGGAACAAAAGGAAGGCGGCGGCTTACCTTTGGAGGGTCGCCTTTGTTTGGTTTGCAGAGACGAGAAGGTGCCCATGACGGCCCCCATGGCAGCGGGGACTTGTGCGCGACTTGGGACCCAGGGCCCTGCCCCTCCCCTCCCCTGGAAGAAATCAGTGTGGACCTTCCAGTCCGAATCGGAGCGGACCAACCGCCACCCGGCAGCTCTCCTGCAGCTCGGTGTTGGGCGAGCGCGGGGCCGGGGCGCCGGGAGCCTCTGCTGCCTTCTCCAGCCCCTCACACGCTCTGCCTCCCGGGCCGGAGGCTCCCGCGAGCCCTCGGAACCGGGCCGGGCCGCTTCCCTTGCCCGGGGCCCACGATGGTGCCTCGGAGCCTGCCTGGTGCTCGACGCGGGGCGGGCGGCCGGCCGAGGCTCCCGAGCCAGCGCCGCGTGCGGTGCGGGAACCGCGCTCCGCCCGCCCCGCCCGCCGCCCGCTCGGCTCCGCTCCCGGCGCCCGCGCTGCCTCCCCGGGGACCGAGTACCAATCATGAATGAACGAGCCGCGCGCCCGCCCGCCTGCTGCCCGCCCCGCGCTCGGGGGGAGCCTGAGCCGCGCCGACAGCGGCCCGCGGGCGGGCAACCCCGGAGCAGCGGGGCGGGGCGGAGCTGGGGGCCGGGGGGCGCCGGGGCTGGGGGCCGGGGGGCGCCGGGGGGCGCCGGGGCTGGGGACCGGGGGCCGGGGGACGCCGGGGGCCGCGCCGGGGGGCGCCAGGGCTGGGGCGCGCCCACTCCCCATCCGGTCCGGGCACCTGGCTATTGGGTGGGGTTCGGGGGTGGGGTTCGGGGGGGGTGCGGGGGGCAACAGATTGCTCCTGAGTGTGTGTGCGCGCGCACGTGTGTGTGATTTCATCTGACTTCAAGGGAAATCTTGGGGTGGAGAAAAAGTCTGCCTCACCCAGGACGGGAAGGAGAAACATGTCCCATTGGGTCGTCATGGCAGGGGGGGTCCCCTCCTTCCCCAAGTCCAGGGTCCCCTACTACTGACCGGAATTGGGAATGGGGCCAAAGAACTCGCAGTCCCTCCAGCCCTTGCTCTCTCTTTTCGCTGTGTCTCCCCTCCCTCCCTCCCTCCCTCCCTCCTTGTCCTTCTCCCACCTCCCCAATAATTAATTAGCCACTGCGAAGGGGCGGGCTGGGAGTTGATGCTGAGGGGGCGATGGTGGAACGTGGGCCGCAGTCCCCATTTGGTGAGTCCTCCCTCCAGATCACACAGTCAGGAGCCTCGACTCCTCCTGCCCAAGAGCAAAGTTTGGGTCTATCCACTTTTGGGGGGGTCTCCCCAGCTCTCCAAGGTGCTGAAATGCAAGGAGAAGGGCTGTCTGGGTTCCCGCTGTGCACCAGGTGTGCAGATCACAGGGCCCCCCAACATGTGGCCCCATAAACATGTCCCTATACAAAGGCGCACAAACATAAGGGCACAGGCCCCACCGGCCCACATGGACACCGCGGTTGTGCACGCAGTCGCAGCCATAACGCCCACGGGCGTATCCACAGGACCCACACGGCTCAGACGCACAGGCCACCCACATTCACACAGGGTCACAGCCACATAGGCAGTCAGCCGTACCCCCGGGACCCCTCAGGAGCCGCTTTTCCGCATTCCAGCCCACTGCCCTTTCAGGGACACGGGTGTCCTACAACCTGGCCAGGGACACTGATTTGTTGTCTTTACCTATTCGACACTTCATGCTTTCTCCAATTCAAGCACATGTACAATTCAAGCACATGTGTCACCTCACGTCACCCACACCCTGTGAGCTAAGCAGGTCCTGTCTAACCATCACTGTAGAGAGAAACTGAGGCTAACCTAGGGTAAGACATTGGTCTGAAAGTGACCCAGACAGAATTCAGGATTAGAATGTGGAGTCCAGGGCTCGGTCACCACCTCCCAGTGGCAGATGAGGACACTGGGGGCCACTGAGTTGGGGAGAGTGCCTGTTGGGTCCCACCGGATTCAAAGCTCCAGCTTACCTAACTGCCAGGGCTCTCTGTCTAGTCCGTGTGGCCTGGAATCCTGGATGATGGAGCAGGACTGGAAGGGGTAGCCCTGACTCCCTCCTGCCCTGCTGAGGGGGAGAAGGGTGGGGTGAAGCCAGAGGTCATGAGAGGACCCATCAGGATGGCCAGGACTCAAGGAGCAGAGGCAGGATCTTTGCTGGGGAGAGGGTGGTGCAGCCCCGAGCCTTCTTAGATCACTGGACGGAGCCCCAAACCACTCCATCCTCAGGCCCATGCTGATCCCCATTCTACCTGAGGACTGGGACCTCCCCCGCCGTGTCGCTGTGCTGCGAGGAGTGATGAGGTAATATGTGTAAGGCCCTTAGCAGGTGCCTGGCACATACTGTGGTCAGATATGAATGGGGGACTGCCCCCCTCGCTGTCGCCATGGGCCAGGCGTCGTGCTGGGCTAGAGTGGTGTAAAAACGAATGGACCTTAGCCTTCCCCCTGGCTTCCATCTTTGCTCTTCGTCTGTTTTACAGCAAATCTATTCTCAGGGTCCCCATCTGGTAGTAAGAGACTCAGATGAGTTAAGGAAGGGAATGGCGTTGACACCTGATGACGTGCAATTCAGCACCATGCTAGCTGCTGTCTTGTCCGTTTCCCAAAAGCTCCGCAAGCATAAGCCTGGCCGCCTCCAATAGACTTGCAGCTTTCAGAACCCAAAGCAGGCACCCCCTCCCCGGCCCCACCACCACAGCTCCGCCGGGCCCAGGGTGTCCTCAGCGCAAATACTCGGACGGATTAAGTCCCACTTTTCTTCCTAAATGTGAATGTGGGCCGGGCTGCGTCAGCAGGACCCTTCAAGGGCTGCTATGAGGACTGGGGCGGATCAAGTACAGGGGAAGTGCTTTGTCTCTCTGTAAAGCGCTCTGCAAGTGTCCTTTATTATGATTTGCTCTGGGGCTCATGTTTACTCACTCCTCCATTCAACAAACATTTGTGAAGCACCGATGTGCCTGCCGGGCGCTATTCTAAATATATGGACCAGCGAAGAGCCGCCGGGGCAGGAGTCCCTGCCTTCAGGGCGCTGGAGGGGTGGGACTGAGGACACTCTTCAGCGGGCAGGGGAGTGTATACGGTTTTCAGGACAGGAGATTAGGCTCCAAATGCCGGGTTTGTTTTGTGACCTCCGACAGTTATTGGACCATTGAAGGCTTCAATTTCCAGGGGCGAAAAACCGTCCCACCGATGTCAGTGTTAGTTGCAGGGGGAGGCTGAAGGCATTAGTGATTACAAAAGTGCCTGACTCAGCATCTCCCTGGCTCGGACAGGGTCCTGGCTCAGAAAATGCCCACTCGCCCATTCCTCAGTTTCCCCTTCCGGTCTCCTTTGCAAGCACCTTCTTTCCTACCTCCCCAGGAAGAGAAAAGACCTTGCAATAGGACTGGGACTTGGGACATGCTTGTCCCGGGCCACAGCCTTATGCATCAAGCATGCCCTCATCTGCCAAGGCTGATCACGCCCCTCGAGGGAGCAGGACTGATGTGGGCTGCAGGGGACGCAGGGGACGCGGGACACAGGCTCTGCCTTTCCTGTCCTGACGGCTGCACTGCCCAAGGGTTCCCCCTTCATGCTCGAGTGCTGGAACAGTCTCCACCAGGGGCTGAGAGGAGTTCAGACAGAGTGCAGCCACCCACGCGGCCAGATGCCGGCAGCAGAGCCCTGTGGAGTCACCAGCCCCAGGGAGAGGGAGAAGGACGATCCGGGGCAGCTCGGCTTCCTCTCTGAGACGACAGCGTGTGTCCCAGAGAGCAGACGAGTCCCAGTGTCAGCACCAGGCCGGGCACAGGGCCGGTGCTCTGTGAGTCCTGCCCGAATGGCTCTCTGGGCGGGCGTGGGAGGAGGGACGGAAGGAGGGAGGGTGGAGAGGTGGATGGATTCAAGGACGTTCGCACACGTATTTCGGTATCTGACGAAACCCGTGAACCTTCTCCGTGCATAACCACGCATGCGTGCGCGCACACTCAGTCTGCGTACACCTCTACGGCGGTCGCGGCTCTCCACCCCGAAGTATACCCATGAACACCTGCTTAAGAAGCTCTGTCCTCGGGGGGAAAGATTATATTAAGAAATTTGATCCGGTCATTTTATAGCTGTGTGACTCACCTTCCCCATCTGTAAAATGGGGGCCACGATCGTATCTATTCTTAGTGCTGGCGTGAGAATTAAATGAGAAGAAGCTTGCAAGTGCTTTGGTGTAGGGCCTGGCAGGTTGCAAGGTTCAGCGTAAGGTGCCGGGCATCATCATCAACCTTCATCGGTCACAATTTAGTGCGTGCATTTAGTGGGTACCTGAGTGGATCTCAGCATTGAAGACGTTGATGCTCTGGCTTGAGGAATTCACACTCTAAGGGGCAAAGGGCAGATAAACAACTCACGCTAACACCCCAGACTTTACCAAGAAACCGTGAGAATGACCTCTTGACCTCTGTCACTCAGGCGACTGACCCTGACTCTTGCCAGGCTGGCCAGCTCCACCCAAAGCCCTAGGGAGAAGCAAAAGTTAGGACTCAGCAAGGTTGGGGGTGCCTAGGTTGGCTTAGGAGGGCAAAGGTCAGAGTAGAAGAGGGTGAAGAAATCAGGGTGGATCCAGGTAGAAAGGGACGGGGCTGGAGTAGGCGTGGAGTCAGGGCCGAGCAGGGCTGAGGTGGGCAGGGGCTGGACAATTGCAGTAGCGATGGGGCAGGGTGGACAGATGCGGCTGGAATGTCTGGGGCAAATGGGGACAGAAACCACGGGCAGAATTTGTCTTTCTAACGTGTGTACAAAATACGATTTACGCACAGTTTCCGTGGGTAAATGTCCACAAACCCATTGAGTTCACTTCCCTCCACATTCTCCGTAGATTACGTAAAATTTGCGTGAACAAGGTAGCCTCTGTCTTGGGGTTCTTACTATGTGTCAGTCATACGTCTGCTCTCACTTCATCATTTCAATACCCCATCAGGTAGATACTCTCACAAGCCTCCATTTTATGTAAGAGACAACCAAAGCACAGAGAGGTTAAATGACCTGCCGGAAGTCACACAGCAAGAGGTGGAGCTGGCCTTGAACTTGGATACTCTGACTCCAGAGCCCACACTCCCTGTTGAGCCCGAAGCCCTCCTGCAGCTATTATAACCAGTTTCTTCTAGTACCGCTTCACTGGGGAGGAGGTAATTCACTGGGGACTCATGTGTGTTGTGTAGCCTCTTGGAGCTGAAGGGGAGATGCAGAGGGAGGCGCAGAGTCCTGGCCCTGTGACTGGCCGCTGCTGCTCCCACCCATACCCTCAGTGTCTGGGGGCAGCAGCCATGCCCGCCCCCTCGCAGGATGCACGCAGGGTCTCCACCCACCCTGGGTTTTCCACTCACAGCTTCTGTAGATTGAAGACCCCAGAGGAGGTGAGCAGGGCGGGACGGAGGGAGCGGCAGCCACGCTGCGTGGTGATTAGCAATAATGCCCGGGATGAGCGCCTCGGGCTCTGCACAGCCCGCCGAACCTGTCAGCACTGGCTGCCAGCCTCCTAGCACCACGGCTGGCTGCTGCAGCCGGGGCCTGAGGAGGGGAGATACCTGGGAGCAGGGAGGGAGGGAGGGAGGGAGGCAGGGAGGGAGGGAGGGAGGGGAAATTCACGGTCCTCGGGCCAAGGGCCGACTCTGGGAGGGGGCGGCAGAAATGCGTCCACTCAGATGTACGAGGTATCAGTGGACGTTTCCTCCGTTATTTCCCGTGACTGCATACCCTGCCCCACATTTGAGACCGGTAGCATTCACCACTTGGGGCAAACATGACACAGAAGCAAGGCGGCCACCTTCTTGGATTATGGCTCGCACTAGTAGTGTAAGGTAAAAGGCCGGAAGAATGGGGGCTCAGACAGCAGGAAAGGGCCTTGGCCTTGACCACCTCGGGCAGAGCGCCGTTCAGCACCGCAACTCAGGCTTTGGTGGAACCTGGGGCCCCGGGAGACCCTGCCCCTTTGCCAACTGGGGCCTAAGAGAGCAGAGCTGGCCCTGAGTCACCCCGCAGCCCAGACTCTCAGCGGCAGGAACGTCACACCCCATGAGCCTGTGTGTCTTTCCTAGGAGTGGGGTTCAGGGCCCCAACCTGTCTCTGGCACGGAGAAGAGTCTCTCCCCTGCAGTCAGAAGGGGTGTGGCCTAGAAAGCTCCAGAGAGCCAGCAAACCTCGGTTCTCCACCTGGGGGCGCAGCTGTGACCTGGGTGGCACAGTGCCCACAGAGCGCATGGTAACCAGGGTGTCTCGGGGGCTGATGGCCTGGAGAGGTGACGGGCTGCACCCCAGAGGTAGAGTTCACCCCACATCTCCACATTCATAATCCCCCAGAAGAATCTTCAGGCAACACTGGGTGCGGAGGGGGGCATCGGAGTTGACTGAGAATTCGTTTCTGTCCCTGAAGAGGGACAGAACAGAAATGCAGTTCAATCAAGCGAAGTAAGCGAGGTGGGGTTTCTGGCACAGTCGGGGCTGTTGCCTGGCCTTCCTGGTGACGCTGAAACGTGCTCACCTACCTGCACTGCAGGCACTGATCCCCCCCACTTTGCAGGTTAGCAGCCTGATGGGCAGAGGAGGGGCTGCTTGCCCGAGGCCACAAGGCTGGAGTGAGCTGCAGTCAGGGTGTGGGGCCAGTGCTGCCCGTCTTCGCTCCCAGGCTAGCGCCCCCGGGAGAGAAAGTGGAGGGAGCAGGGCAGGGAGGAGAGGTTGGTGGCAGGAGCCAGGCTCCACCAGGTAGGGTGACGGGGAGCCTGCCTCTGACCCCCTCCCGGGATGCGGCGACCAGAAAATGACTGTTAAGAAGAGCCTTTGTCTTGGCTTAGAGGACACCAGGACCTAGGTGGCCCGGCACACAGATGGAGGGCGGGGGAAGGGTGAGACAGCACCTCCAAGAGCAGGGACACTGGCCTTCTCCCCCAGCCCCCTCGGAAGCCCCCGGCCTGCTGCCTGGAAGGCCAGGCCGGCCTCTCCTCTGCTGCCCCCGTGTGGACGCTCCCTTCCTGGGCTGCCGCGAGACGCAGCCGTGATAGCAACAGCATTCCAAGATGACTTCCGTTTCTGTTGTCTCTTCCTGCACTGGGCTGGCCCCTAGTGAGCGAGGGGGTTGGGAGCCCTAATGTCTGGGGAGCTCCTGGACCGTCCAGGGCCCCGCGTCCCTGGGCTACATTTGCATGGTGCGTTAGTACTGGCACCCGCAGCTCAGGGCTGCTTGGAATGGAGGAGGCTTTGCAGATGGGCGTTGAGCCTGTCATGTGGGGGTTGGGGTGGGGCTCAATGTAGTTCGCCAGGGATCAAGGATAGACAGCAGGAGGGGCTGAGGCAGGCTGCAGACTGGCCCAGGGCTCTGCACCGGGTCCCCCAATCTGCTATCTATGATGGATGAGCTCCAGGCCAGTCCCTCCAGCGATTCGGCCAGCACCCACAGAGCCACGCTTGGCCCCTCCTGTCCTATGATGGTACCAGAGCAGCAGAGCAAGGTCAGGGGGTTCAGTCCCGGCCCTCAGGAAGCTCACAGTCATGTGAGGACAGAGCAGCACGTAGACCATTTGAAGAGATGGGGATGGGCCTGTGGCCGTTAGCTCAGAGGCCACACCAGCTCTGAGAAGAGACGCCTAATTCAGCCTTGGGGGAGAAGAGTGGTGGGGGACCTCAGGAAAGGTTTTTTCAAAAGAGGAGATGCTGCCACTGGGTGTTGAGTGAATAGGAATTTGCCAGCCAAACCCCATTGAAAATGTGCAACTTCAATCGGGGACCCCCTCTAACAGGCCCCGCAGGAGACACAGTCTATTTCCCTCTCATCGTGGCGCCCCCACGGGCAGAGGCACAATGCCTCCCTAACCCCATTTACGGACTTCCCAAAGTCACAGCTGGAAGGACTTTGGAGAAAGCAGGTCCTGCCACCATGGGGGACGTGACTTAAGTCCTGTGATAGGTGATTGAAGTGAGCGACTTGAGTCACCAGGGTCAGATCTTCCGAAGATCCCCAGGGATGGAAGCTTCCTGACTTCCGCGTGCCACTGACCCATCGTTTCGCCATGCCTCACAGCTCGGCTCTCCAAGGTCTGCTACCCCAAAGAGCACTGACCCTTAATGCTCTGGGAAGCAGGGGATGGAACGCCTTTGCCAAGAGCCCTTCCTGCAAGTGCCCAGGGCCACACAAAGCCCTGAGCATCCCAAGCTAAGTCCCCAGGTGGTGGTGGTGGGGTGGCAGCTCAGGTGCAGGCGAGGGGTGGTCCAGATACTTTCTATAGTAAAAACTAAATGCCCAGAATGGGGTGGGTGGTCACTGAGGGACTGACCTGCACCCCAGGCTCTGATCCTGAATATGCACATCATCTCGAAAAATCTGAGGTTCTCCCCAGAAAACAAGGTCTCTCTTAGAGATCTAGTACTCAAAGCTACAAAGGGCCCCTCATTATGCAGAAGACCCTGGGAGGGAAAGGGGTTTGCTTAGGAAAACCACCACAGGGATGGGGCAACAGAGGTGGGACTGTACCCAGGGCTGGCAGGGGCCTTCCCGGGGCACGGAGGGAGACAGGAAGCGTCAGCCCTGCCCTGGCGCCCCTCTGCCTGCAGTCATCGCGCAGGTCGGCACCCCGCATCTGCCCCGGGCCCACGTCTGTCCGCCACCAGGCAGCCTCATTGCTTCCCTGCCCAGAGCGGCGCGGCCTGGATTTCCTGCGGCCTGGCTTCCTTCTCACGGGAACGTCTGCCTGCTGCTGGCAGCTACCCTCCATCTTTTGGGGGGGTAAGTGCAGAGGTCACAGACGGAGCCGGGCTCTCCCTCCCGCTTCCTTTAGTGCCAGTGGCCTCCCAGGCTGCTCAGGCTCGGTCATGGGGCCTCGGGGTCAGCCTCCCCGCCTGGCCAGCCTCCTGCCCTCGGGCCCCTGGGGGAGCAGGCACATCACCCTTTCTCTCTGGCGCTGATGAAATCTTCTTCTGCTCCAGGCTCCGCTGGGCTCTGGGCCAGTATTTTACCCACTTAGGTTGGCCCTGCGCTTGGGTTCAGTAATGACGCCCCACACCTCATCACAGACAGGCCCGCGCGGGCCCAGGGCCCACTTCTCTGCACCCTCCCCGCCTGGAGGCTCAGACGGGGGCTGTCAGTGTGAATTCTCCACTTCCAGGTCCCTGGTCATCCTGGCACCGCTCATGCCGATGCCCCCAACACACTCTCAAGGCGCCCTCCCAGGCCTCTGTCCTGCTGTGTGCATCCTATTCCTTGCTTCTGGCTTCATGCACATGGCACCGCCCCCGGAAGGCCTTCCCTGATTCACCATGTGATCGCCTCCCTCTGCATTCGGAGACCTCCGATACTCACAGCATCGGCTCAGTTCTCGGAGCGCCGAACGCCGGGCACTGGGCTGGGCTCCTTGCAAGTGCGGCAAGTGTGAATGGATGAATGGATGGGTGTGTGGGGTTCTACGTTTACTTGCTTCCTCTGACTCTTAACCATATGTTATTTGGTTTTGCTTCTTAACTGCTCAAGTTTAAACTCGAGTTGCAACATTCCCTCTTCCCTTGGTCTCCAGCGTGCTGATCTACCCTCAGACTGGCCAGCCCCAGGAATGCCGGCCAATTCCTTAAGGTAAATCCTCCTCCCTCCCTTCCTACGTTCCTTCCTTCCTTCCCATCCATGTGTATGTATGCGTGCATGCGTGTGCGCGTGTGTGCGTGCGCGTGCATGTGTACGTGCGTGTATATGCGTGTGTGTGCGTGTGTGCATGTGTGCATGTGTGTGCGTGCATGCATGTGTACGTGTGTGCGTGTGTGTGTGCATGTGCATGCGTACGTGCGTGTGTATGCGTGTGTGCACGTGTGCGCATGTGTGCGCGTGTGTGCGTGCATGCATGTGTACGTGCGTGCGTGTGCGTGTGTGTGTGCGTGTGCATGCGTACGTGCATGTGCGTGCGTGTGCGTGTATGTGTGTGTGCATGCGTGCGCGTGCGTGCGTACGTGCGTGTGTGTGCATGTGTGCGTGTGCGTACTTGTGTGTGTGTGTGCGTGCATGAGTGTGTGCGCGTATGTGTGTGCATGCATACATACGTGTGCGTGTATGTGTGTGCGTGCGTGTGTATGTGCATGTGTGAGTGTGTATCCATATCCTATTCATCTGTTTCCTTGGAGAACCCTAATACACAAATTACATCTCAATGTAAAATAGAATTCATGAGTGGAAAGAGAGGCAGAGCTGGAGAGGTGGACAGAGAACAGGATTGTGCGGAGAGAGGAACAGAACAGGGACAGGTGGGGAGATGGAGGAGGCAGGGCAGTGGAGACAAGGGCCCAACCGAGAGAGAGCTGAGAGAGGCAGAGAAGGGAGGGAAGGGGACGAGGGGCAGAGAGAAAGGGACTTTGGGAGAAAGAAGAGAAACTGAGGGAGGAGAATGAGGGAGGAGAGAAATGGGTAGAAACAGAACAGAGAGAGGGAATGAAGGAAGATAGACGGCAGGGAAGACATGGGAGGGAGAGGGAGGGAGAGGGAGGGAAGGGGAGGGAGGGAGGGAGGGAGAGCAGAGGGAAGTCACTCTAGCCTTGGAGGGCGAGCCAACCCTGCTCGACCCTGCTCGCATTGCAGAGTGGTGTGCTGGCTGGGGGTCGCCAGCCGAGGCTCACGGAGGGGCCACGTGCCTGTTAGCTTGCTCACGCCATCTGATATTTGACGTGCTCTAAATGATCCATTAAAGAAGAGTGAGTCCTGCAAAGGCTTCTTTCCACCCACCACTGCCCTGTGGGGAAACCTAGCATGTCCATGAGGTGACTCACCTTGCTGCCACCACCCCTGGGGATCCAAAGGCAGAAAGCTCGATGTGAGTTCACCTTCAAAGGGCCACAGTGATGGCAGGGACAGGTCTAGAGGGGGTGAGTGTTTGTGGAAGGAGAGATGTGGATGAGTGAGCTTGTCAACCCTGTCAGGGTGGTGTCAATCCAATGACCAGCAGGGCGGGAATACAACTGACACGTCTGTGGATGGCTTGGAGTGGATGCTTCCTGTTGCCTCTTTTAGGCCCCATCTCCCTAAACGACCAGCGACTTTGTCTGTCAGGAAACTGCCTGTATCTCTTGGAAGCAAAGTGATGAGGTGGAAAATGCTCTTCTTTCCAGTCACAACTCAACCCCCATTTCATGCTGTCTTAGTTTCACCCATGTATACTTGGTTGCATTTCCCAGAATCACAGTGTTACATGTATTGGTGAGGGATGTTCACGGTCATTACCATCTCCCATGCCCAGTGGAATGACAGCTCCACAAGAGCGAAGATGGCAGTGAGCTTGGCTCAGGGTTGTGTCCTCAGCATCATGGTGCCCTCTCAAGAAACATTTGCAAAACAAACTGGCCTAGTAATGCTGAGATTTTATCCCACAGAGATAGTTACCATCCTTCTGCAAATAAGGAAGGTGAAACTCAGAGACATGTAGTAACTGACCGGTGGGGCAAAGTTAGAAAAAGGAAGAGTAGAAATTTAACCCAACACAGTCTGATTCTGGAGCCTTCCTAACCATCACTCTGGAACCTTGCAGCCCCACACAAGTCATTGCTGACAGACATCTGCCCATTACACCGTGATTTGTACTCTCTCCCCTTCATGCTAACTCCATAAAGCACATTTGATGTCTTAAAGAGGGACTCTGGCTGACGGATGAGGTGGTTCTAAAGAGAAGAGCCTGGTTCAGCCCGTTTTAAGGGACTCAGAAGCTCTGAGGGGATGAGCAACATCCCCATGGATGGTCACAAGAGAGCAAAACGACAGTTGCATATCTTCCACGTATCCTTTAGGCAGAATGTCTCCAGCCTTGGGTCACTCTAGGCTGTTCCCACTACAACCCGGGTAGCTCCCACCCATAGTCACCTGAAATTCCCAGGCCTGGGGATGTGTAGTTCCAAATAAACATCTCAACAGCCTGAAAATAAGCAACCACACTGCTCAAACTACCCAAATTTGAGACTCGAGACCCATTTTAACCCCATTCATACTTGGGAACAAGGCTAGAGCAGATAAAATTGAGAAAAGGCTATTTTTCCATCTTACAAGTGTACGTTAAATTTAGAATTTAGTTTGTCAGGGGATATGTGAAATCTAGTTATGACTTCTTACAATATGTTAAGACCAGATAAAACGTCTCAGGGCAAAGGGATCGGGACACCAGTGGCAAGATGCTGCTGCTTCTGATATCACCCCAAATATACAGCTGTGAATGCCAGCAGGGTTGTATAGAGGAGAGAGCGATGGAACGGGTGGGAGAAGGCTTTGGAAGTTATTACCATGTTGGAGTTGATAAATCTTCCTTCCTCCTGCCCTCCCTCCACCCCCTCCCTCCACAGGCTTGGCCTTGGACACTGCTCGACGCCCATCACATACTAGATACAATCTTCCATAATTCTGTCAGGAGTCTGTAGACCTGAGTCCTAGCAAAGACAAATTACATCAGAATCTCTGGAGGCAGGGGGCACGGTTTCTCCAAACATCGACATCACCTACACCTGGTTCTGGGCTCTGCCATCAATCAGCTGTGAGTCTTTCAGAAATTACTTCAGTTACCTGATTCTCTGGTTCTTCAAAGGCAACATGAAGCAAATAATTGTACAAATTTCATGGGACCATTGTGAAGATTTTATGATAGAATAGCTCTAAAAAGCCTCATATTATGACTGGCTCCCAGTGGGGATTCAAAAGTTGGCCATTGTTATAATTATTATTGTTATTTCTATAATAATTATTGACTAGCCTCTGTTGGATAATCTCCCCTTTTTTTGAACCCCCCAGGAAAAGACATGAACTTGACCTGAAACATTGAGAGTTATGGCAGGTGGGACAGTGTTGAGGAAAGATTAATGACGTTACACAGGAAGTATCTTATACTATCTAAATGGTAGATCTTTACTCTGAGTGGATTCCAAGCACACAGTGTCTTCGCCTGCTAACAACTCTTTTGAAAGTATTAATATCTGCTGTACTCTCAGTTGGCCTAACACACCACTGCTAGAGGGAATGCCAATACATCATGCTTGGCCCAAGATACAGATTGCGGAGCATTCATAACCACAGCCAACATTCTGTTAACCGTGTCGGAGAAAAGCAAAATGCTTTAGCAGCTGATAAAGAACTGGAGTTCAAAAAATCACTTTACCATATATAAAAACAATGAGTGAGACTCGAAAATTAGAGCTCAGAGTCAGGAAATGACAATTGCACAGATAGAACCATGTGGGCCACTCCGAGAAGAGCCTACCAGAATTAAGCCCTCTTTCTAGTACAAAATACACTGTAAATAGCTATCACATAAGTTGGTGGGGTGTCCAAAACATTTCCTCTGGTCATGGCAAGAATTCCCAAGTAAACAAGCCCCTTAGACATGATTAGATGTCAACCCTTCGCTAAGGTGGACACGACTGACTTCTACAGTCTCCAAACAACTCACCACAGATAAATGATAAATACTAAGTATTATACAAATGAGGTGGATGGGGTGAGAGGTTAAACTCTTAAGTATTGAGAAAATGTATGTTTTTATATCAGAACATGGTATTAACAGCTGATCATTGCTCAAGTTAAATTGGAAACACTAGTGTGAACTCGACTTAGGAGTATTTTTTCACATCTGTCACTGAAAGTTGACCACAGTAGCTGCACTGTGTCTGACCACCAGCTCTCATGTGTCCCTGATGCCCACACCTTGTCTCCAATACTTTCTCACCTGAACAAAACATGGTGGGCAGCCTTAGGCAGGAGAGCTGCTCCCCTTGTGGTGAGAAAGCCAAGATGCTCTCTAGCCTGTGACAGCGGGGTCATGAAAGGACCAAGGGGCTGGATTCAAGAGGCTTCTATCCATCAAGCTCTGACAACTTGAGGATCAAATGAGATTAATAACTGTAATGCATTAAGACACATGGAATCTGTGAAGGGCCATAAGTTCCTAATGAAGCCCCAAAGAGAAAAGCTGATAGCAATTGTACAAAAAAGGGCAAACACGGTGGAGTTTCATTTTATATTATTTTAAATATTTTTAATAGCCTTGTATTATATGTGGGCAATATTTTTCCTACTGAATATATGTTGGCTTATTAAACATAGCTAGGCACTTGTCTCTATCCTTGTAATACATCTAATAGACTAAATAGAAATTAGTAGTCATATATGATAACAAGTACAGAGGAAACCAATAGCTTGGAGGAGATGCTGAAATGGCCAGTCTTCGTGCAGATAGCAGACTGATGATTTTTGATCCTAGTTCCCTAGGAGATGACACACATTGCTTTAGGAAAATCTTCTGGCCACAGAAAAGAAGATCTATGTGAAAGGCCTGGGCTTTCACATTCTTAGTGAGGTCACATTCATCTTAAGTACAATAATCTTGAAAGACCCTTTATTGGGGTCTCCAATAAGAATCAGTAACCCCAAAATTGGTGACATGGAATAATATCTTCTTTATTTTCGGTGCTGGGAGAAAGCTGTAATCCAAGGAGAAATTGTGTAATGGTTTTTTTTTTAACCTTAATTCCTAGGAAATGATCATATTTATTCTAAGGAAGTAACTCTGGGAAAGTTTAAGTATAAAAATAATGAAAAACCTGGCATAGAGCCATGATCTTTACCCTTTTTTAAACTAGTTTAAGGGTAAGTATATAGATTTTTCAATCACTGGGATGTTTTGTGCACATTTTGGCTGACTTAAGTGTCTGAAGCATTGCTGAGAGTTGGTTAAGTTAAACTTACAGTTTTAATGAAAGTTTTGGAGAGTGTGCGTAAATAATATTGTAACTCATGTTTATAATTGTGAGAAATTCTAATTGGTTCCACTTTTAGTGTTTTGATTTATCAATTATGCAAATAGTGTTTGAATGTCAAGAGGAATATTGTCTAACCGATGCATAAGATTGGGGAGTTGAACATCAAACGAAGCACAGGGAGGTATGTGTGTTCCTCCTGGGGACACGTGTCCCACGAGCATTAAGGGGCCTATCAGTGTGTCAAAGCCCAAATTGCAGAGCCCCTGAGTGGGCTAAAGAACGAGGTGTGACCCTCGCAGAACTGCTAAGAACAGAAGGGACTGAAAATTGTTTGTGTCTTGGGGTGTGTCATGCTATCTGCCTGCATTTCAATTAGAAATGGAGAAATCCTCATGTCCCACAAAAATTGATCAAATGGAAGCTTTTTCTGGAAGTTAAGGAAGGGGAGTCGCTAGAAGAGGGGTCCTAACCTCTCACCTGTCTCCATTGCTGTCTCCCAGCACCCTCAGACCTGAAATTTACTTCTTTCTCAGCACTTTGGGATTATTATTATTATTTTAACCCAGAAAAGCAGTATTTTATTATCTCGGGAACAATAGTCCATTTCCTGCTCAATGCCTCTCAGTGGTGACTTATTCAAAATGCCCCCAGGCGACAAGACCCCAGATCTCTTAGCAACCGAAGGAGAGGGGTCCTCTCTGAAGGCCTGCCTTCCCGTATGGCCACACCCACATTTTGGGGTTCCTCTGGTTTGATGCCTGATTGACAGATTACTTGCAATCCCACTTTTTAAAGTCCAAAGAGAACAGGATTGAATCATTTGGGGGCAAATGCCCTGAAAATACTGCCAACCCTTTGTTTTCCTTTCCTTTCAATGAACTGCCCCAGAGTGACGCATGAAACTCAGATCCACATTGTTGTTTCATTTGTAGGAAGTGTTCAGCTGCCTGTGTCATTTTTATTCACTCTGAGCACCTTGAAAGTCCCACTGAGCAGTAATCTTGAAAGCAATACACATTGCAAGAATCTTTTCATTTTCACTTTAGAGCTTACAAGTGTGTCCTATTTAAAATGAACCTAAGATGCCAAAATTCTCACACAGACACTCAGACACACAGGCAATTGTCCTGACAATGGAAAACTGGGCCTGAGAGGGGGATGGTTCCGCTGAGACATTGAGCATGGGAAATTGACCTTGGAGTTGCAAGGTCTTGCAGTAAACCCTCAGGTGTGGGCTCTGATCAGAGTCTCCAAGGTCATCAGGTAAGGATGGCGGAGGGAGCATCCCATAGGTCTGAGGGATCCACGCTCTCATCTGTCATTAGCAGCAGGTGCCATCGTGGGCCTGGAAGGCCAGGGAGACATCCCTCCCACCACGAGTGCTGTTGTGTTTCCTGGTCCATAGAATGAGTCAAATTAAAGGAACCCCTATTCTTTGCCTTCGCCGTGGACAGGGGGAGAAACCCCTCACTGGAATGGCTATCACGCCACCAAACTTCATGACAATTACGTCATAACTAGGTAAGGAACTTACAAGAGATAGCACGTGAATGTGATTGAGGCCTGGTGAGCCAGGGAACAACTGCCCCAGTTGTTCCCTGGATAAAGCCCCAGTTGTTCCCTGGCCCACCAGGCCTTCCACCACTGCTGTTCTGGCTGCATCCTGAGCAGCTCCCGTGATGGGCCCTCTGCACTGAGGATGTAGCTTCCTGGATTCAGGGAGGCATGGAGATCCAAGAAGCACCTCCAGGACCCTTCTTCTCTGAAGCCTTCCCTGACTGCTCCCCACCACATGCTGGCTTGTTCCCACCCCGCTCGCATGCCTGCCTGCCTTGCAGTTTTTGTCATATTTGACGCAAGTATAAATTTACACATCTCTGAAGGTGTGACCTCTGAGGACAGGGCCGTGCCAGATTCATCTCTCCAGTGGCCTGCACAGGGCCTGACCAGGCAGCACTCAAGCACATTTGTTCAATGAATGAACAGTGACCAATAGCCACTAATGACTAAACCAGACTCTTAAGTAAATCATTAAGAGACAACCTGTGAAATAAACATCTTTCGAAGGTGGCAGTATCTTAGACTTGTAAAAAGAAATATTTGCTTTCTCATGGGTATAAAACCCAGCATGAATTTATAGCTTCTAGTAACATACAGGAAATATTTTCATCTCTGGGCCCAAGGGAAGGCCACTGATGATAAAATATTTTGCATTTCAAAACTGTCTTTGTGCTTCCTGATTTATGTGGTGCATTCCTGCTAGGACACGGTGAGAATATTTTTATGTTTCCTGAATGAGGAATTTGAGACTTTTTTGCTAACATAGCAGGGAGCGGTGTGTGAGCTTGTGAGGTAACAATGCTTTTCCCTGAGAATGGACCTCCAAAGCAGAAGTCAGCAGAAACAGGTTAATTTACCCAAATTTGCTTTACAATCAAAATTTCAGTCTAGTAACTATCTCAGTGAGTCACATCACTATCCCAAGACTAGTAAACAAGCCATTATTGAAAGGTCAACATTCAAGACAAATTATAACATGTCTATTTTCAACCTAAGCAAGAACCTTGTCTATTCATTCTGTTTATCAACAGCATGTCTTTAGCTAATTAGCCATGGACAGGGGGAGAAACCCCTCACTGGAATGGCAGAGAAGTTTGCCACCTGAGACAGTTAAGTCGGAACGAGAGATGGCTCTGTCGGTTCCTGTGGCAACTGAAAGGGCAGAGCTACACCCTGATATGCCATCATCTGCTACAGTAACCGATCAGAGGTAGGAGCATCTCTGCGAATCAGAAGTAAGTTTAAGCCCTAACCATCCCAATGAACGTGAAGTCAGCATCTTGAGCTCAGAAAGCACATGTCAGTTCTCAGTGAATCACTTAGGATTTTGCCCTGCGCTGGGCGGAGGGCAGCTTCGCTGAGGGGTTGCGTGTGGGGGTGGGGCGTGGGGGGAGGGGCAGAAGAGTCCCAAGCAAAATTGGGTCTGTTAGATAGGAAGTGGGGAGAAAAGGAGGGAGGGAATGGGAGAAGGATATGAATAACCAGGGTCTGCTCCAGCACTCTTTTGGGGGCCCTTGAAACTGTAGATAAGAACCCCTCAAAGGGGCCCTTGCCCCAGTCCTGTGAGAAGTATCCAGAACAGAAAAGTATTTTGAGACTTCTTCTAACTTTGTGACTTCCTCCTTGTGTTTGGTTATTTTTGTCTTCCCCGTCCCCCTGTTTTACGAGCAGTGAGAACCCTTAACTTAGACGCCTAAGCAAGGCCGCCTCTCTTCCTGGGCCCACAGCGTGGGAACCGGGAGGCCCGTTTCCGCAGAGACCGCCCCCCTTCCTGGTCAGCAGTGAGCCAAGCAGCTCGCGATGGTGTGTCCAAGCAGCACGGAGGCCGGAGCCTGGCACACAGGTCAGCGTGAGGCTAGAATGAACCGGCAGGAATGGACGTGACAGAGGGAAGCAGAGCAGTGGATGGGAAAGGCTTTGAGGTCGGTCAGACCTGGGTTTGACACCCAGCACCGCTCTTACTTGGGTGTGTATGACCTTGGGCAAGCCCTTTATACCCTCTGGGCCTCAGTTTCTCCATCAGCAAAATGGAGATAATACCCCTGACCCGAGGGGAGTCTTGGAGAGTCAGAAATGATGTACATAAAGCATGTGGCAGGACAGAGCCCGGCACTTAATAGGTGCTCAATGTAAATGGAAACTGCTTCTCTCTGGACCTTGGTGCTGTAATTCTTTCCATAGTTAATACGTGTGTCCCAGCCTTGTGTCCACTGTACCAGCACCGCCCTATCTCCTTGCTTAGCCTGATGTGGGCCTCAGGGCAGAGAATCCACGGAATTGCCTGCACCGTGCTGCCGTCAAGGGATCTGCGAATGCAGAGGCGACAGCGAAATGCGTCGCCCTTGTAAGCACCACGGGTGTGCCCACGTCCCCGCCACCCTCCCCGAGCTGCCAGGGACCCTGACGCTCAGCTGCACCTCAAGGTCACGCTGATTATAAAAATTCTGGCCCCTCCCTTATTTGTCCCAGGGCACTGACCTCCTTGGTGAGAAGGCTGACTGGGTTGGCGAGAGTTCAAAGGTAGCTCTACCGTCCCTAGCTCTGTAACTTTGGACACCCCGCTTTAGCTCCCTGGGCCTCAGTCTGTTCCTTTTGAAACAGGAATGCTGCAAGGATCAACCTTACAATACCGGCAACAATCAGCGTTGTTGTAAAACTACAGCGAGCTTGTGCACGTGAAGCCCTTGGCCCAGGGCCCGGAATATACAAGGTTCTTAATAAAGGTCAGCTGTCACTGCGACTGTTGGGGACCTGCGATTGCACCCTATTTCTTACCCTGGTGTGCAGACCCACCTGCCAGTGGGGGCAGATCCCCGCCGCCCCAGGCCCGAGGCCAGCTTCCACACCTGCTGTTCTTCCCCGCTCCGCCTGCTGGGGGCGCCTCTCATTTGGAGAACTTGCTCCTGGCTCTCCCCATGGCTCTGTCAGGTCTGGACCCAAACTATCCCCATTTCGCAGATGAGAAAGCTGAGGCCTAGAGACACCGTATACCCTCCTGGACTTCTGTCTGGCAGGTGGTGACAGAAGCAGGACTTTGTCCCAGGCCTCCTGACTCCACATCTGGTGCTCTGTCCGCCCCTCGGTGATGCACAGTAAAGGCTGGTGGAGAAAGGGTCAGGGCCTCGCTCCCCCAGCCCCACTCCTGCGGAGGCGCTGGCACTCCTCCCGCCTGCTGCCAGAGGCCACCGATGGGGAAGGGGAAAAACGAGCCACTAAATGTATGAGGACTTCTGAGGCTGTCTTAATAATTAAGTTTTATCAAAATGAACACCAAGAGATTTCCTGACCCAGCCTGCCTGGAGGAGCTCATCAAAGGGTGATAGGTGATTGGGTTCTGGGAAAGCGACCCAGAAGGGAAGGCAGCCGCCGGAGAGGGCCAGGTCGGAGGAGCGGGGGAGGGGCACGCGTGTCCCCGCCAGAGCAGCACCGCACCAGGCCCGCTGCCGCCCTGCTCGGTCCGCATTCCTGCCCGGGCCGGCAGGGCCTCAGCATGGCATGGAGAGCGGGGCTGCCACTCAGGACGGGCTTCGAATCCCAGCCAGCCCACTCCTGCCGGGGCCTGTGCCTCTCTGAGCCTCCCTCCGTCCCTGAGCTGTGACAGCGGGATAGGAATAAACCATTCTCACCTTTCTAGAAAGGTGTGGAAATGATGGCCATTTCTTCCACAGACATTTGCCAGGACACTCACCACCAAACTGTGATTTCTTCTGGAAAAGACATTGGGACTTGGGGATGAGGTCGCTTAGAGCAGTTCTGCTCCCCAGATCTCCTGCAATGGGCACAGATCGCTTTTGTACAGAAAACCAACACACACACCTCCAGCCCCCCTCATCCTGGAGCCCCGTCAGGGTCAGGGCACGAACAAGGACTAGGAATGCACAACCTTTTGCTGGCCTGTCAGGAGGGGCCTGTCTCATTGTCGCACAAGGCTGCCAATTCCACCATCTGCGGAGCTGATAATGCCTCCTCCAATGGCCCGGAGTAATGGCATCTGGACCTCACCGGAAAACACAGTCCTGAACTCCTGTTATCTCCATCTCTTGCTAAGAAAGAAAAAAGCCCGGTGCAAGGAACTGTTATTTATGGACTTGTTCCCCAGAAGGGTCTAGATTTTATCCTTGAATCAAGTCAGGTCACCAGAGAACTTGTGCCCAAGGAAAGACAGATCGATGGAACCGAATGGAAAGGCCAGAGAGAAACGGCGATACAGATGGGGATTCAGGGCCAGAGAAGGCGGCTGTGCATCCCCGAGAGGAAAGAGACGGCGCAGCCAGGGGACCGGTCAGGGAAGGTGACTGGGCCGTTCTGAACAGACCAAAGCCGGAGCCTCCCACCTCGCCCTGAAACACTGATCGAACACTTACAAGTTAAAAAAGAAACAAGACCACAAACCACAGGAAGCAAACATGTACAGTGTTTTTGGAAAAGATCATTCTAAGAGGAATAACTATCTTCAAAGCCCTAAAGGACCGGCCAATTCAATCCCCCAAACATAAAAACGTCCGTGTGCCGAACGAGAGGGCAAAAGTCAAACGGAAAATGGTGGCGTCGGGAAGGGACTTTCAGGAGGAAGCCCCGGCCCTGCCCCGAGGTTTGTAGGCAAAGCGCTGCGGGGTGGCGGGTGGGGCAGGGCATGAGCCGCACAGTAGGCTTACATATTAGAGAAACCCCGAACCTCGGTGGCCATAGTGGGATTCATGGAATGACGTGGAGAGAAGGGCGGTGTGGGGATCAGGGAGAAGCCTACTGCATCCGGTCGGATGAGAGGCGACGGTGACTTGGGGCAGGGCTGGGGTTGGGGACAGCCAGCAGCTAGGGGACCACAGCCAGTGGCAGGAGCGACACTGTATCAGGAACGCTGTAGTGCCCTGGATAAAGGAGCCGTGAAGGAGAGGGAGTTTCAAGATGGGATCCCAGTTTCCAGACTGACATAACGGGGTGACAGGGGTTGGGGGTGCCACTGAGACAGGAAAGACGTGAGAGAACAGATTCGGAGGTGGACTTGAGTTTGAGATACCTTCGAGCAGGGACAGCTTCACAGGTGCATGACCCGTGCAGTCACTTAGCTGAATGCTCTCCTGTCACCAACTGAAACCCTTCCATTTTTCACAGCGGGCCCTGCATTTCCATTTTGCACGAGGACTCACACATCACGTCGCCGGCCCTGCCTCCATCCGGGGCAGGTGCTGTTTGGGTGGTCGTCCAGACTCAGAGAGCTTGGAGGCGGCCTCGGGGCTGGACAAACACGACGGTGTGGGCCGTCTGCGTGCAGGTGGCAACGGGAGCCGCAGCCCAGGAGGCAATCACTTCGGGAAAAGGTTTAGGACAACCGAGTGCTCAGGGGCTCATCGATGTCCCATGTGGGGAGGGAGAGGATGAGGGACTAGAAGCGGGTGCAGCAGGAAGAGGAGGGGGCCAGGACAAGAAAGAGAGAACAAAGCCCTCAAAGCTGCCGATCAAGGCAAAGGGGAACTGAGGCCTCTGCTGGGTTTGGTGACATGGGTGTCATCGCTGCCTGCACCCAGGGGGTGTGTGGAGTGAACGGGACAGGGAGAGGAGCCAGGGAGAGCTCCGGCACTGGAGAGAAGATCAGCCAGGACCCAGAGGAGAGAGGTCCAGCCAGGCGCCAACAAAGGGGTGAAGGGTGAAGGGGCCGGTGTTCGTCTTTATTCTTATGAGACGTGACCATGTTTCTGTGATATATTATTAATAAAGAACAAAGCAGTAAAGACTATTAGACAGAATAAACCTCTTTGTGTAAGACAGTGGAGTGGGGGAGGGTGGGTTATATGTGTATGCAAATAAATTTCTGGGAGGACACAGAAGAAACCAGTAATGATGGTTCTCTGGGGGAACGGCCTGGAATCTTCACCTTTTCCCTTCTATAGTGGCTGAGTTGTTTTTTTTGTTAATCATAACCGTATTTTTTAATAATAAAAACTATTAATTTGATGCCCTCAAGAGAAGCTCTTGGTCACTAAAGATATTACTCAAAGGTTTCTTTGCTTTTGAAAATTAATATTCAATTTATTAAAGTTACAAATTCACACAGGTCCAAATTCTTTCATAAACTTTTAAGTTTAGTTTACAAATCTTATTATTTATTTATAAGCCTAGCAAGTTTTAGCAATCACATTTAAGGGTACCTTTGAGAAATGTTTCTTCTCATTTACAAATGTGTTTAATTAAATTGCTCTAAACATTGTAAACTGCATTTATAGATTTAATATATTCAAATCTCTTTTTAAACACTTCAGTTCTCTAACAAACCTCAAGTATTTAAGTAATTACTATAAATATACCCCATTACATTTATAAATATGACAAAGCTTATATTCTTTTATAGGTTCTAATACTTATTTAAATTGAGTAAAATTTAAACTTAAATCTGAATTTTAAATCAATGCTCAATTAAACATTTCACATTAGAATGGTCAAGTTAATCTATGGTTCTAAAAGACCACATTTTCTTAAACAAGTATATAAACACAACTTATTTCAAAGCACAGATGTTTTAATGTCAAAGGTCTGAGTCTCTTCTACATTTGTATACTTAATTCTAAATCTTCCCAGGGTTAAAAGATGCTGACCTGCTGTGGGCTGTACTTCCAGCTGATTGCAAAACTGTTCTTCCAGAGTATGCAGCTGAACTACATTTCCCAGCCTCCCTTGCAGTTAGGTATGACCATGTGACTGAGTTTTGGCATCATGGTAATCCTAAGTTTTGTGCTCTTGTCTCTTTCCTCTCCTTCGAGTGCTCCCATTATATGTATATTTGGTGTGCTTAATGATGTTTCACATTGCTCTGAAACTCTGTTCATTTTCTTAATTGTTTTTCTCTGTGTTCTTGAAACTGCATAATCTCTGTCAATCTATCTTCCGGTTCACTGATCCTTTCTTTTATAAGTTCAAATTTAATATTAAGCCTTTGTAGTGTATTTTTCCTGTCAGTTATTCTCCTTTCAACTCCAGAATTTCCATTTTGTTTTCTTAAAAAAGTTTTCTATCTCTTTATTGATACTGTCTATTGAGGAGACATTGTCGTCACACCTTCCTTTACTCCTTTAATCATAGTTTCCCCATTTATTCTTTGAACATGTTCATAGTGGCTATGTTGACGTCTTTGCCCATTAGGTCAGCTTTCTGGGTCCTCTCTAAGGCAATTTCTGTTTACTGCTTTATTTTCCTTTGTATGGGCCACACTTTCCTGTTTCTTTGCATATATTATAACTTCTGTTGGAAACTGAACATTTTAAGTAATATATTGTAGCAACTCTGGATATCGACTCCATACTCCATCCCCACCCCTGTGGCTTGCTGTTGTTTATTTGTTTGGTGACTTGTCAGACTATTTTAGTGAAGTCTGATGTTACTCCCAGAGGGCTCAGCCTTGGGTATGCACATGGTCATCCTGGGATGACGGTGGTTGTAGAAAGGGTCTCTGTCCCTTTTCCTGATCTCTCCTCGGTTCAACTGTTTGCCTCTGTTGGCATCATACTGTTAGGCTCCATGAATTGCAGGTAGTTTAGTCAGCAGTGGACCTGGGCATAAATTGCTTCACAATCTGATTCAATTATATTTGGGCCCCCAGGCTCTAATCTGTCTCCTTCCCTGGTTGTCTCTGGAAAACTGGGTAGCCTGCAGTTTAGCTTGTTGCTTTTATAAAGCTCCTAGCTTCCACTTAATTGCTTACCACCAAATTGTCATTATTTTCAAGAGTGTCCTTGAGCTTGAATTTGCCCACGCTCTGTTCTAAAAAAGTAAGTTCCTCTGAGTTGTGCTTTGTGGATCTCTGTCCTTAGAGACTGCTTCCCTCCCTGAGCAAAATTCCTAAGCCACATGACTCAGGAGCTGGGGGTGGGGCTAACAGCTGCTTCTTTCAGAGGGCATCCCTGTTTTATTAGCAGAGTGCATTATGGGGGCAGTAGGCTGTGGTCATCTTAGTTCGTGTCTCCCAGCATGAGACCTCCACCCTATGAGCGTGCTGGGGCAATGGTGATCAAGGTCCCAGTACACTTGGCCAACGGTACCTGGAGCAGAGGCTCCCCGAGGAGTAGGGGGGCTGGGGGTAAGAAGGGAGCCCTGGACCTCTTATTCATGCATGCCTGGAATTCAGCTGGTGTAACACAGAGCTGGGGATAACGAGAAATGCTGTACCTCCAGGGGAGGTACCATCGAACCGCTAAGCCCCCAGTCAGGATCTGGGGAGGTAGAGAGTTCTACCTCCTTGACTTACAACCTGGCGTGGAGCTCCCATTACACTCAGTGTGGCCAAGGGAGGAAGGGAGAGGGTCATGGCTTAAGCACCACAGATTCTCCAGGTTCTTACCTAATTTAGTGGATTTTCCTGAATGAATGTATGTTCAGTATCTGCATGCCCTTAGGACAATTTTTCTATAGACTAACTTTTTAAAGAAGCAATTTCTACCAGTTATGGTGGTTTTTCTGGGCCGAGCTCCTCATGTTGTCAACCCTAAAGGGGGTCTCTGAGAATAGCTGCTATTTACCAACTCATACATGTAATTTTCCCAACTGTTTTATTTAATCCTCATAAATACTCCATGAAGATGTCGTATTATATCTGTTTTAAAGATGAGGAAACTGAGGCTTAGAGAGTTGCAGAGGCTTGCCCAATGTCACACAGTGGGTAAGTGGGGGATGAGAGGGGGATGGGGTGGACTAAGGTGGAAAAGATGGACATGACTCCCCAGAACTTACGTTAGAATGGACCCCAACCCCCCATTCTAGTCATCATCCCTAAAATTAGGGACTGAAAACACCACAGTTTCTGTTATTCTCTCTCCTAGCTTCCGTGAGGCAGGAATTCAGGGAAGGCTTGGCTGGGCGCTGGCTCAGGGTCTCATGTACTTGCAGCCAACTTGGGGCTGGAGTGGGGGCTAGTTGAGCATCCATCTCTCCTGAGGTGGCCACAGGCCACGCCAACTGCTTATGGGTCAGGTGAAGGCCTCAGGAGAGTGCAAGGCAGAAGGGGAGTGGTGTTCAGTGACCTAGCCTTGGGGTCATTTGTATTGAACTCTATTTGTCAGACAGGCAAGTGCCTCCCTTGTTTCAGGGGCGGGTACACAACACCATTCTCAATGGGCGGATTGTCCCGATGACATTGTGGATGAGCACGTGGGACCTCGCACTCTAGGACTTCCTCTGTCCACTTCCTACCTCCCTCCCCATGCCCCCCATAGACCCCTGAGGCCCAGAGCCCACTTCTCCCAGGAAATCAAGGGTACAGGAACTAAGCTGCTTTGCATGGGGCTGGCATGCCGACAGGATATTTGAGCCCAGGTCCACCCTGGGGACTGGACCCAGAGCCAAGAGACATTCAATGGAGCTGAAAATAATGGCTAAGGAGAATTCTACTGGCTAAGGGGCATCAGAGGAGAAAACGGAAAGGCATGATCGTCTTGGTGAAACACACCTTCTCGAGTGAGATCCACACAGGTCCAGATAGCGTGGCAGAGAGAAATACAGTGACTGGATGTCATTTGTGCATAGCACGTCCTAGGCACAGCATGGGCATTTGTCTTATGTCACTCTCCCAGCAACCCCATGGGGCAGGCACTATGTACCTGTAGAAATGAGGACACAGAGGCTCAGAGAGGTAAACTAATATGCCCCTGGTCACACAGCTGGCACAAGTCTGAGCCAGGACTGCAAGGAAATTCTCCCAACTTCTGCTAGAGTGCTCTTCAAGAGATCTGCCTCCAAGTCACTGTCAGATCCTTTAACAGGCGAACTGGGAACCAGGAATGGGTTCCCTTCCTCTGTGGTGCCTGGAGATGTCCCTGCTGTCCCAGGGTGGTGTGGTGGCTGCAGATACCTGCAGACTGCCTTCCCCAATCCCTCAGCACTGACCCAGCCTCTTGAGAGACACGACAAAGACCATTATTGAAATAGGGCCACTTCTCCTAATGCAGTAACTGTCCCCGAAAGTTAAATCGAGAAGCTAAGCGACTGGACGATACCCCTTTAATAGCTGGTGACGATAAATGCATTTTGAGAGCAAATCCTCCCTCAGAAAAGATCATTTCTAATGTTCGTTCAAGTTGTCAATTTGGAGGGCCAAAGAGGGTGTGATTAGAAGCCCAAAAGAACAAAGAATTTCGAGACCAGCAAAAATGTTGACTGCACGAATGTGTAATTTGAACTGGCACGGCGCTGGCGCATTTTTGATGCCAAATATACTTAATCAGTAATAACCCTGTCCCTCAAGAAGGCGCCTAATTTGCTTTACTGCCTTTTTAGATTTGTCCCCTTTCATTTTCTAAGATATAATCATAGTTCAGCGACTCCATCTGTGAGCAACACGGCAACGGATTCTGGGTGGTAATGATGTACAACCAGCGAATAACAATTCCTTAATCACGCTGTTTCCTCTATTGTCGCCTCATTTGAATTCATGGTTTTCAGAAAATTCAATTATATTTGCAATTTCATCAAGAAATTACTCAGATAAATAACTGACAGAGTAGCAGTTCACTTACTCGTCAGGAGCAGAGCAAAAGGGAGCGGGGGAGGGAGAAGAAGTGACAAACGACGAATTTGATAAAAGGCATCGCCAGGAAGTGTGGTGTTCCAAAGGGGTGAAGGGGAGGGGTGACAATGTCATAGCTGCAGATGTCCACTCGGCCTGGGCAAGGGCTGTGATGGGAGCCCCTAAATGAAGCTTCCTCATAGACCAGGCCTGGCCTAATGTCCTCTCTGGAGCTGTCACTGGCTTCTGCTGACATTTGTGACACCCTGGCCCTCATTCCATGTAGAAATTTATGATGAGACATTAGTGACCCCACTGGCACATTTATCACCCAAGTTTATATTGGATTTCTGCACACACAGAGCACTTTCTGGTTGCAGAGTGGGGCCCAGCCTTGACTTCAGTCTCGGCCCTCAAGATTCTCTGAGTTTTTAAAAAGGAAATGAATCATCCCCCTCCAGGCAGGCTAACGTCTGCCGGCCCTCTGCCTCTGTTAGGGTGATTTCAGCCGTCACCTACCCACGGTCGGAGCAGATCCGATCGCCACATGGTCTGTCTGTGATCTGCAGGCAAAGCCCAAGTCTGTCCTGTTCTCAGTCCCTCATGCTGCCAACCAAGTAGCTGTCTGGATGTTTCTATGGGGAGCAGGACTGGGGGATGGAATGGAGCCCCAGTGGTGTCCGCTGGAGCGTAGTGACATCACGAGGTGTTTGTGATGTTACCAGCCACCAGGCAGCGCCTGGGACAGATGACGGCGTGCTCCTTGGGGAGCAGATGTGATCGCTGCGGGGAGCAGCCGAGGTCTTCCCGAGGAGATACGCCCACCCGCAGCCACCAGGAGGGCACACCTCCTTTCCCCTCTCCCCCCACGCGCCGGCACTCTCCTGGAAGTGGCCTCAGATGCCAGGGCCTCCGCGCTGGCACGGGCTCCCTAGCAGAAACCTACCTCTCACCATCAAGTAGTGCGCAGATATTTTTAACTCAAGTGTTTTTTATACAAATCCAGGGTGACAGGGACTGGATGACGTCAAGGCCTTTTAGTCAAAGACCTCCAGGGACACATTGTAGTTGAAAAGAGATGGGCTGACTGACTCATGGCAGCAGGGGCCACGTGCACCATGCAGTCAGGGTGGTATCTGAGCCAGAGGCCGTTGGGAAAGATTCTTTAGGCTTTGGCTCCTGCTTGGTGACCTTGGGGGAGGGCTGGAGGAAGCTGGGCTTCACTGTGGATGGGACGCGATCAGGCAGCAAGGATCATTCTGTCACTGGGGACTTTGTAAGTCTTTCCTGTAAGGAATGGTACCGTCATGGGAGAGCAGGCAGCAAGCAGTCACCCCGGTTAGCCAGAGAAGGGGACACTGGTCATTCAGATGGTTCGGATGACGTTGTTTTTGTCTCTGTCCAGACAAGACCATGAGGAGGTCTTACTTGTGTCCTGCTCCATCCTGCTTAGGGTAGCCTTGCCTGGTGTCCACGTTCAATAGGCGAACACGGGGGGCCCACTGGGAGTGCCAGGCCGGCTCTCACCGATTAGGGCCACTTGTCTCTTTTTTACTGATAAGCTTCTTCAAGGTCATGAACACCTTCTTCATATCAATGTTCTCAGTAACTTCACACATCCTTCCAAATATTATCAAGACCCTCTTCTACTGCAAGTGTGAGAGGCCAGGACTACAGACGTGCACAAGTCAGCCCCAGCTCAGCCCTCCCTGGTCCTGCAGAGGTGACAATTCCAATGCAGTGGGGGCGAGGCTGCCCTGCTTGAGATTCACCAGGATGTTATCAGCTACAAACTGGAAGGCACCCTGCATGGCCAGGGTACACTTTCCGCAAGAGCCTTAGAAACAGGTAGGAGTTGGCCAGGGAAAGAGAAGGGAGGAAATGTTTCTGATGGAGCAAGTAGCCAGGCCAGAGCTGAGAGCCCTGAGTTTGGAGAGTGACACGTAGGTTAGTGCGGTAGGAGCGAGCATGAGGCTGCGTGGTGGGCAGGCGCTAGGCCGGGGGATGCCTCACACACCCCTCAGAGGAGTCTGGCTGGAATTTAGTCTTCTGGTGAGTGACGGAGAGTCATGAAAAGTTTCCAGCTTGGGGAGACACGGTCCCCTTTGCTTTACAGGAGGAGCTGCTCACAGAGTATCTGGGAGAAAAGCAGACGAGCATCTGTGGCCCAACTGAGCAGCTTGATTTGGCGGAAGTGACCCCAGGCCCTGTACACCTGCTTCTATTCATTAGACCAGGAGAAGGAAGTGCGTGGGGAGGTGGGCCTGGGGCAGAGTTGAGAGAATGGACCCGCGACCGGGCACCTGGCACCCCCGCTACTTCTAACACTGGCTGACGTCCACTCGGCAATCAGCAAGCCCACCAGGCATTGCTCCACGTCCCGTCCGTGAATTATTTCACTTCATCTTCACAAGGACCCTACGGTGAAGGCACTTTTCTTTAGCTCCTAGGTACAGGTCTGGAAACCCAAGCATGGAGAGGTTTTGCAATTCGCTCAGGGTCATCTAACTACCAAAAGGCAGGGCCAGAGTTCCACCTGAGCTGCACTGTTGGGCTCCGCGTCACTTTGCTCTGGGCTCCGCCCTGGCCTCTTTGCACATGGTGGCTTCCCTGGGCCCCACAGAACAGCAGACCACGGTGTGCGGTGCTGGGGGTGGCCAAGTCGGGGACAAAGGCAGCTGGGAGAGGGAAGGCCACTTTCGGGAGTGGAGAAAAGGACCGGAAGGAAGCTCAGAGATTTGAAAGAAGCTTTTTGAGCTTAGCAAGCATGCCAGCTTTGGGTGGAAAGTGTCCAGCACAGGGCATGCCGGTGTGGCATGAAGTTTGAACTGGTTATATATGAATGAACGTGTGAATGAATAAGTGGGTAAATGAACCAAGAATGAGTGAATGGAATAACTGACTGCCTATCCTTGAAATCAATGGTAATAGAACACGGCGGAGATAAGACGGGAGAGAGTTGGAGCCTCGTTTCTGAGACAGCTCGGCCCTAAAGAGGCTGTGGCAATGATAACAGCACTGGGAGGATTTACGGCCTTGAACTAAACATGACTCGCAGCTGTGCCACCCTGTGCAGGCCACTTAAACTCCACGAGCCTCAGTTTCCTCAGCTACACATCGGGAATAATGGTGTTCACTTGAGGGTTGTTTGCAGAATTACAGACACATGTCAAGAGTCTGTAAGGGTGTCGGGCACACGATGGGTGCTGGGGAAATGACGGTGATTAGCAAAAACGGTGGTTTTTGTGACAGTGTTATAGACCACGGAAAAGCACAGCTCTCTGTGTGGTGGGAAGGGAGGGGGAGCGAGGAATGGGTCTGGAATCGGGCCCGACCAGCTCAGAAACTCTTATATGTGTGAAATGCATCTTCACTTGTGGCTTTAAATCCTGGCCATTCTTAAAAACTGTTAACTACATGGTGCTTCCTTAATAATTGTTCCCTTTGGTGGTCAGTGTTCCTCAAGCAACTCTTGCTATTAAAGTCACCATGGCAACCTGCCCACTTAAAGAGGCTAGCAGCTGGCCTGTCCTCCACGTGCCTGGGGCTCCCACAACCGGGCAGAGGGGGGAGGGTGGCCACGGGAGGGCTTCCACCTGCGGGATTTGACGTGTGGGCGTCAGAGGGCCCGGGGCCTAAAACATGTGGACACATGAGAGATGCTGGTGGGAGTGCAATGAGGCAACACTGCTTTGGGGGGTGGGTATTGCCTTGAGTCCAAAATTTTAAGATGCCTCATGCTGCTAGGAAGTGATGGTGGGAGCTCCACTGGGGATTCTTTTGGCCTGAAATAGTGCCATTTGTTCATTCACTCATTTATTCTAATTAATAGGCCAGGCACTATTATACAATGAAATAGATGCAATTTGTAGTCTCATACAGCTAACAGAGTAGCAGGGGAGACACAGAAATAAACAGACGAAATGCAGGGGGGCAAGTGCTACCAGGAGGAACACACAGGGTGTGAGTACGAGTCATCCAGAAGGCCAGGGGTGTGGATGACGGCTCCAGGTGGAGGCCATGCCATGTGCAAAGCCTTCGGGTGAGAGGGGGATGGGGATGGCTCCAGCTGGAAACCCAAGACCATCTGTCTCTGTTAGGGTCTCATTTGTAAGCAAGTACACTAAGCCTGGCTCATCTAAGCAGAAGGCGGATTGAGTGACACCAGTTGGCTTACAGAATCTCTGAGAGACACAAAAATCAACTTGGAAGCTGTGAATTAGGAGTAAGTCCCGAAATAACACTGAAGAACTAGTCCTGTGATGACGCCCCAGCCTGGCAGCTTCCACGGACGTGGTGGCCAATATCATCGAGGCTGAACTCTGGATGCTGCCCTTGGAAACTAGATGTGGAGGCTCCCCTATCACCCCCTTCATTAACAGGTCCTGTGTGTTTCCTGATTCTTCAAGTCTCAGCTTCCATTTCAAACCCTGGGGCAGTAGGGTTTGGGAGACTGAGCCTGGGACATTTGTGTTCACCATAGCTGCAAGGGAGGCTGGGCACAGGGTGTTTGGTATCTATGGTGGGAGGTGGACTCTACCTCATAATGTGTGTGTCGGTGGGTGGGTTCAAATCTAGTGTTGGGGGGTAAGCAGTGGCAGTGAACTAGCAACAAAGGCATCAGGAGGGAAGAGACTGGGGCTTAAAGACATGAGTAAGATGTGACAATTACCTTCAGCCTCATGGAAGTGACAGTCGTCTCCATCAATAACAGGAGAATGGAGAGACTGCAGGGAGACGAGCAGCACTGAAGATGGGCAAGGAACAGAATGAGGCAATGTCAAAGTTCCAGGTTGGAACCTTAGGATTGTGATGTGGTAGGAACCCCTTGGCCACCCCACATGAGTAATGCTGACCTTGAGGCATTCTGCCCCCAAGGACTGAGCCAGTGGGACCAGGAGAACACAATGGCTCTCCAAACACCTAGATTCCCTTCACTAGTCATTAACCTAACTCTTCCAGAAACAATTTCCATTGCATATTTGTAATGATATGTTGGATACTCAACCAGCAGGGCTGCAATTTCACACCTGAGTTCCCCCTAAAACATCCCCTCCAATCTTTCAAGCTGTGGCCTAATGAAAATGGCCTAACTTCTGCACAGTCCTAATGGATTGGGAAAGTATTTGGCCCTCTGAGGAGAGGAGAAAGTGTTGAGGGAGTCTGAGAAGGCAAACCGTGACACCCCAATAGAATTGGGGAGCCATAATGGAGGCCTCACTGAAAGAATGGGGTATCTCCATTCCTGTCACTTTGGAAAGGATTTCTATTCTCCAGGACTGGACACACTAAATCCCGTTAAGTCCCTTGTCCCTTACATAGAGTCGCCGGAGACGGCTATATTTTTTTTCATCTTGGAGTGTGCTTGTTCGACCTTACCTTTCTCCTTTTAGATGTCATTTATGTCACTATGCATTTATGCAATTCTGCCATTCTCTGACTCACACTGAACACGAAAAAGATGACAGAGTCCACATTCACTAGAATTCTCTCAGGGCTTGTGGTCAGTGGAAGAATAACTGCCCCCAAGTATGTCCATGTCCTAACCCCTGGACTCTAGGAGTTATGTTACATCACAAGGGAGATTTAAGGTGTCGGGTGGAACTAAGGCTGTCAATCAGCTGACTTTAAAGTGGGGAGATTATTCTTGATTATCTAAGTGGATCCCATAGTCACCAGGATCCTTTAAATGTGAAAGAGGGATCCAGAATTGTGAGACGTAGAGACTAGAAGATTCTATGCTGGCTTTGAAGACGGAGGTAGGCAGCCGCGAGCCAAGGAAGGAAGGCAATCTCTAGCGGGTGGAGAAAGCAAGGGAATGGATTCTTCCTTCGAGCTTCTGCAAAGAGCCCAACCCTGCTGAAAACTTCATTTGAGCCCAGTGAGACCCGTTTTGGACTTCTGACCTCCAGAACTCCAGTACGTGTGCGTTTTGAGCCACTGACAGACTGTTAATTTGTTACAGCAGCGATAGGAAATGACACAGTGCTTATTGCCAGGCCTTCACTGTCAAGTAAGAAACCACCAGAGAAAATGAGGACTATGACCCTTGAGGGCACGGAGTTCTGAGTAGGGGACAAGTGCCAACCGGTGTGTCCTGGTTCCTTGGCCTCAGGGACGGACACATAATGTAAGCTGTTTGATTAGCAAGAAGCCCAGGGTGGGGTGGGCCATTCAGGAGCTACTGCCAAAGACCGTGACTCTTTCCCAGGGGACACAGTCCTGAAAGGCTGTGAGGCTGGACCTGAGAGGCCGGTTCGCCATCTGGAAGGAAAGAGACTGCCAGGAAACATGTGAAAAAGAAGTGCAGACAGGAGAGTGGAGCCAAGAAACAGAGAAACCAGTCCTGCCAACATCACTGGATGCCTGGATCCAGCTGTGCCTGAAGTCCTCGTACCCCTGAACCTGCTGATATCATGGCCCATTAAATCTCAGCATTACTTTTGCCAATTTGAACAAAACAGAGTCCTTATGGAAACAACCTCTCTCTGTCCTCTTGGCACCCTGATGTCCGCAGAAACCTCCCAAGGTCATGCGGAAGGTGTCAGGGAAGCCCCTCACCCCGAGCCAGTTTGTTTGGGTTCTTTTTTGCCTCTGATGTGCTGTGTGACCTCGGAGGTCTCTTTCCTTAAGATTTTGGGTTTTCTGATCTGTGATACAACAGCCCCTGCTCTAGCATCCATGACACCATGCTACTTTTTTTTTGCGGGGGAGGGCAGGGCCTTCTCCTAACTTTCTCTTTAATTATCTGAGCCCCTCCCGCACCCTGTGGGCAGTCAGGCAGAGCCCTGGTTGCAGGAAGGAAGGGATGGACCACTCCTTCGGGCTCCAGGCTCCGAGTCCTCTCAGCTCTGCAAGCCCCTCTGCCCTCAGGAGCTGCCAGCCCCCAGTGAGTGAGCGGAGCCGCGCGTGACTGTCCGTGATGGAGCTGGGGCAGGGCCAGAACTTTTAAGGGTTCCCCAGGTCGCGGCCTGCTGTCTGCGCCTGGAGATCCTGAGGCGGAAGCTCCCCCGGGCTAACCCATCCGCCTGCCCCCGCTAGCCCGGGAGCGCCCCGCCAGGTGCTGGAAGGCTGCCCGCGCCTCTCCTGCCTCCTTACCGAGAGGCAGTGGGCAGGGCCGAGCGCAGCCCCTCCCGCTCCCGCCCGACACATTTCGGGAAGACGCTGCGGTGGCAGGTGGCGAGGACACCGTCCTGGGAGGCGGCCTGGGGCCCTGGGGCCCTGGCCCCTCACCTCCGCCTGCTGCCGGCTGGCCGAGCCTTGTAAATGCTGCAATTCGTGGAATTAGAATTTCTCCCTTATTTGCACCCAGCCCGGAGCAGAGGAAGGGGTGGGCTCACGGCTTTTGCTGCATTCCTTCCCAGGCGTCAGAGGAGATGCTAAATGCCGGGGACCCCCCCTGTCCCCCCCCCCCCCCCCCGCGCTTCCAGGGACAGGGAGCTCCGTGTGGCAGGCGGCTCCTCCAAGGGAGGGAGGCAGGGGATGGGCAGGGGTGTGGGGGCAGGGAGCACAGGCTGCTGTGACTGGGGGGCTGTGGGGGGATGGGCATGACAATGACTACTACAACTCCCCCCTCGGTGCTCCCGGGCTCGCTGCCTCCACCTACCCTCACACGCAGTCCAGAGGCAAATTCAGTCCTGACACCCCCTTTGTCTTAGACCAGGCTTCCAGAAGCAGACACTGAGATGTGCCAGAGACGTATCCAGCAAGTGCTCCAGGGAGAAACCGGGGGAGGAAGACAAGACACACAAGAGGCGGGCGAGGCACCCACTGAGGCTGAGGGCACAGGCCTGACCCTAGCTCCAGGCTCCCTCGCACGGGCCAGGGTGCTGGGGGCAGGACAGGGAAGAGTGGGACACAGACTCCCAGGCAGGTCAGGCCCTGGGGCAAGGGCAAAAGCAACTCCAGCACCCTGGGGACAGTAGATTGTGACGGTTACAGACTCGAAGGGACTAAGAACACTCCAGAATGACAGGTGGGCAGCATTGGTCTGATGCCGAAAGGTAGACCCAGAATTTGACACAAGAATCTTGTCTCCCATGACCAAAGGGGCTGGAAGGGAGAGGTCAGGTGACGAGGGAGGCATGGAGGGGGAAGAGGTCGGGCTGGTCAGGACAGAAGGCCAAGATGGCCAGGGGCGGGTTGGGGGAGCTGCGGGGCCTGGGTACCACCCAGGAGAGTCACATGCCGTTGCGGTGTCCCGTGAGCCTGCCAGGGGCCTGTTGGTGAAGCCAGGGTTAAGCTTCTCTGTGTTTCTGGAAACACGGCAGCTGGTGCCCAGAAGGACAGCAGGGGCTCTGTGAAGGGACGGCAGTCCCTTCTGAGAGGGGAAGAGATGAGCGACAGCACAGGGTGGGGGGCCTGCTGGGGCCCTTGTCCATTGTGGCTGCTCAGGGCCCCTGGACACAGCCCTGCTTGGAAGGAGAGGGTTCGCTCCTGCTCACCCCACTACACCCTCTCTCTGAGTTTGCTGGACGTTTGTCCCGCGCTGGGTTTGGAGCCCTCCTCCTCGGGCCAGGCTGCCCGGTGTCAAAGCTCCCTTGCTTTTACCTCTCTGATCTCTCAGGGAGGGGCGAGCGCGGGTGGTAGGTTCGTTTTGAGGTACGTGGCTTTCGGACAGAAAACACATTGTTTTCACCGCCTGGCGAGGGCTCGGGGACCCCAGGGAGCTGGGCCGGCTCTGGCTACTCTTCGTCTCGGTTGGGCTGCTGTGGCTGAGAATGGGGCCTCCAGGCTGGTTCCCAGTCAGGAAGTCTGAGCCGCAGGCGGCAGAAAGCCGGAAACACACACACACAAACACACACACACACAAACACAAACACACATGCACACTTACACACACTCTTACACACACACGCACACTTACACACGCACACAAACACACACATACACACACACACACGCACTTACACAAACACGCACACAAACACACACACGCACACACACATATGCACATGCACACAAACACACACACGCACACTTACACACACATACACATACACACACACGCACACTTACACACACATACGCACATGCACACAAACACACACACGCACACTTACACACACACAC
>PVJL010011460.1:0-42806 GCA_004026885.1 Lyroderma lyra | reverse complement strand
ATTTTCCAGGTGGAAGGGAGCCATCAGGCTGGCAGTTCAAGAAAAACAAACTTGCTGGCTGGTTTTCAGGCCCCCATGGCATACCTGGGGCCACCTGCTTGTGCTCCCAAACCCAGGGGCCACATGCAACAGTACACAGCTGCCCAGGGAGGGTGTCAGCATGTGAGTCCGCACTGCTCACTCCCTTCATGGGCAGGAGCTATGGGTTCTGCTGTCACCGCTGTCCAGGCTGCTGGGTCACTGTGACCCATGCCCCTAATAACAAAGAAAAGGTAGAGGGGCAGAGAACCCACCCAAGTGCCTCCAGCCAAGTTCTCCCACTTCTTCCCACTAGGGATCCCCCTTCCTATTCTGGGCTGGGGTCCTGAGGTTCCACTACAAATTGTCCCTGGATATTAGAGGGGAAATGCCCTCATAAGTCACTGAAACCACGGTGTCATCCCACAGATAAGGAAACTGAGTCTTGGAGGGGCTTGCAGACGTCTAAATCTGTGGCCTCTCTACTCCCTAGTTCTCTGCTCCAGATGGGAGCTGCTGCTTGCTCTCTTGGCCTCCTATCTGGGCAGGAAAGAGCCTGGACCCAGGAGAGGCTGGGCTGGGCAACAGTCCCTGAAGGGGCAGAGCAGGCCACTGCCTCGTGAGGGTCCCCTGCGTGCCAACCTGACTCTATGTCCTGAGCTTCTGGAGCAGGTGGCCATCTGGGCTCTTGCCTCAAGAGAGTGGGAGAAGAATGACAGTGGTGGGGAGACTGAACCAGATGGGCTCCCAGCTTTAAGCAGGGAAGGAGTGAGTCCCAGCCCCCGCCACCACATCTCAGTCCCCAAGTGGCTCCCAGAAGGCGGGGGCCTCCCTGTAAATATCCACCAGCTTCAACCCCCAGAAGCAGCTAGAGATGCAGGGAGCAAGGGTCTGCTGAGGTCCCTCCCTAGACAAGAAGAGCGCCCTCCCCGTCACACAACCAGTATGAGCTGCACCTGCCCCAGGGAACGAGAGACTGGTCCTTCAAATGACCCCTGCCCACAAGCAGAGCGAGCCTACTCGCTTTGGCCCATGCCATCCCCCCTCAAATGCTGAGCTCACCCCCAATTACTCGCCAAACACCAAGGGCGTGAAATGCCACCGTGGGGCCCTGAATGCAGACAAGCAAATGGAAACTTCCAACTGCGCAGCCCAGATTTCCTCGTATTCCCCACCCCCCACGCCGGACCGGGGAAGCGGACCTGCCAGCCCGTGCCCACGCCCGCCTGCCGCGTGCGCTCCCGCCACGCCCAGGCCGAGGCCGCCCGGTGCCCTGCAGGGGCGCGGGACGGGGGGTCCTGGTGGTGTCCAACCCGAGGCAGAGTTCTCGGCAATTCGGCTCTGGGCTCCCGTCCGCCCTCCTGCACGCGCGTCCCCGGCCCCACGACGGCCGCGCATGAGGGACCCCAGGCCCGCGCACGCCCCGCCTGCCCACGCCGGCGACCAGAGGGGACAGCCCGCCGGAGGGATGGAGGGAGGGACCTACGGACTGAGGATCGCCGGCTGCTGCCTACCTGCGTCGGGGCCAGCGTAGCTCCCGCGCAGCCCTCGCGCCGCAGTCCGGCCCGGAGCAGCTCGCGGCGGGCGGCGGCTCATGCTCGGCACCGGGGCCTGAGGCACCCGCCCACCCGCGGCCGCCCCCGCGCTGCGCCAGCTGCGGGCAGAGCAGCTCTCTGCAGCCGGCGCCGGGGAGCGCGAGCGAGCGCAGAGGGGGCACGGAACGGGCCAGAGTGGGCGGGCGCGGGAGCGCGGGGAGCTGGCGGGTGCAGGGTGGCGGGTGCGGGGTGGCGGGTGGGGGCGCCAGAAGAGGCAAGTGCGGGATGAAGGTGCAAGGACAGGTAGAGCGGGTGGCCGGGGCTCAGGGCGGGGATGGGGGCGGGGAGCGGCGAAGAGAGGGCGCAGAGGGAGAGCAGGCCAGGCTTTTATTTTAAAAAGGATCAAGCAGCAAACAACTCAAAAGGTGTGTGGCCACCTCACGTAAAAGACCCTTTGGGGACAAGCAAGGGCTGCCAAAATTTTTATCAGTGGCATCTGACAGTGAACGTGCTTCTTTGGGCAAATCCTGGCCTCTTAGGTTATCCCCTTTAACCATCACAACCACCCTGTGAGTTTGGTATTGATTTTGTTCCCTCTGGACAAATGAGCAAACTGATCGTCAGGGAAGTGAAATGACCCTGGTGATAATTGTAGGGGGAGGGTCCAAAATCACCTTGAGAGATTCCATTTCCAAAACCACTAAGAGGAGGATCCAGATCTTCTGACTCCCAGTACAGCCTCCTGTCTCGGAGGGGACAAACTTCCCTGTTCTCTGGCGGCGACTCCGGGGATGGGGAGTGACCCTTGCAGGCAGCCCAGACCCAGGTGAATGTGGAACAGGTCTGGGGCCAGAAAGCCCACAGGGTGGAGGGGTTGGGTGGAAGAATGGGGGCGTGCCCCATAGCACCTCCTGGAGAGACTGAGAACCTTCCTTATTCATTCGCTCAGTACATGTTTATTGAACGCCGTTCTGGGCACTGGGATACTGGTGTGAATGTCCCTGTCTGGCTGAAGTTTGCGATCTTCTGGGAAGCAGGCAGTAAAAACACAAGGAAATATTTCACATATCAAATGATGCAGATGCTCTGGAGAAAAGCATGGCAGGGACAGTGGCTAGAAAGTGCAATTTGTGGAGTTAGCTATTCTGTTTTGGGTAGTCAGGAAAGTCTTTGCTGAAAGGGTGACATTTGAGCAAAGATGTGATTGAGGCAAGCTATGCTGAATCTGAACAATAAATATGTGAGGCAAAGGAAACGGCAAGTCCAAAGACCCTGAGATGGGCATATGCCTTGGCCTTGTGTAAGCAATAATGAGGAGGTCAGAGTGGTGTGAAAATGATCAAAAGTGTGGTAGAAGGTGAGACTCCAGAAGGTGCCAAGGTGACCAAATCAGAAAGAGCCTGTCTAGCCATTAGCCCACTGTGGCTTTGACTTAGAGCAGGCTACAAAGTTGGTGGAGGGTTTTGCAGAGTAATGTCATGGTCTGACTTATTTTACAAAAACATTTTATTAGGGAAAATTTCAAACATTTACAAAAGTAGGAGCTAAGAATTTATGTATAATAAACCCAATGGCCCCACTTCAACAATGATCGTACATAGCCAATTTTGTTTCATCTATACCCCTAATCTTTTTTCATTTATGCCCCTAATTTTCTTTCATTTATACTCCCACTCCCTATGTTATTTAAGATTTATAACTTTTTAAATTATACTATACATAGACAATAGTACACAAATCATAAATTTGTGCTTGATTGATTTTTCAGTGAATTTTTTTGTACATTTAATTTTTCAATTATATTTTACCTATAATATTAGTTTCAGGTGTACAACACAGTAATGAGACACTTATATAACCTGCAGAGTCACCACCCCAATAAATCTGGTAACTATCTGAAACCATACATAGTTACTATGAATATTACTGACTGTATACCCCATGCTATACTTTACATCCCTGTGACTATTTTGTAACTATGAATTTGTACTTCTTGATATCTTCCTCTTTTTGACCCATGTCTTCAAACCCCCCATCTGACAACCATCAAGATGTTCTCTGGATGTATGAATCTTACTGTTTTATTTGTTCATTTATTTTTATTCTTTAGGTTCCACAAATAAATGAAATCATATGACATTTGTCTTTCTCTGTCTGACTGACTCCACTCAGCACAATACCTTCTAGGTCCAACCAGGTTGTTGCAGATGGCAAGATTTCATTCTTTTTTATGCCTGAGTAATATTCCATTGTATGTATGTACCACCTCTTAATTTTAGGTGTACAGCATAGTAGTTAAGACATTTATATAGTTTAAGAAGTGATCCCCCTGACTAGTCTAATACCCACCTGGCACTATACATAGTTATTACTATATTATTGATTATATTCCCTCTGCTTTACTTTATATCCCCATGACAGTTTTGTAACTACCAATTTGTACTTCTTAATCCCTTCACCTTTTCACTCTGCCCCCAAAACCCTCCCAAGTATCACTTCAACAAATCTAGTATCACCATACATAGTCATTAAAATATTTTTTACTATATTCCTTATGTTGTACCCTACATCTTCTTAATTACTTTATAACAACCAATTTGTGCTTCTTAATCTCATCCCCTTTTTTCACCCACACCCTCAACACCCCTCCCATACGGCAACCATCCAAATATTTTCTGTATATATTAGTTAGTTTGTTTCGTTTAGTTTTTTTATTTTTCTGATTCCACGTATAAGCGAAATCAAATTGCATCTGTCTTTCTCTGACACTCCACTAAGCACAATACCCTCCATGTCTTTTGATTGAAGCTTTTAATCTATTTAAATTGAAGATAATTGTTGATAGATATGTAGCTATTGCCATTTTATTATTCATAATTTTGCTTTTTTTTTTTTCTTTCCATCTTAAAGTAGTCCCTCTAACTTTCCTCGTAATTCTGGTTTGGAACTTCTTTAACTTTTTCTTGTCTGAGAAGCTCTTTCTTTCTCCTTTGATTTTTGAATGATAGCTTTGCTGGGTAGAGTAACCTTAGTTTTAAGTCCATACTTTTCAGCATGTTAAATATTTTCTGCTACTCCCTTCTGGCCTGCAAAGTTTCTGTTGTGAAATGAGTTGACAGTCTTATGGGAGCTCTCTTAAAAGTTACTAGTTGCTTTCCCCTTGCTACTTTCAGGATTCTCTTTGTCTTTAACCTTTGCCATTTTAATTAGGATGTATCTTTGTGTGGGCGTATTTGGGCTCATCTTGTTTGGGACTCTGGGCTTGTATGTCTATTTCTTTTGCCAGGTTAGGGGAGTTTTCCATCTTTATTTCTTCAAATAGGTTCTCAATTTTTTGCTTTCTCTCTTCTCCTTCTGGTACTTCTTTGATGCAAATATTGTTACACTTACTATTGTCCCAGAGGGTCCTTAAACTATACTCATTTTTTTGGATTTTTTTATTTTGTGTTTTTGGTAGTTCTAACTGAGTGTTTTCTGCTACTTTATCTTCCAAATTGCTGATTCAGTCCTCTGTTTCATCTAGTCTGCTGGTGATTCCTTCTATTGCATTCTGAATTTCAGTTATTGTATTCTTCATTTCTGATTGGTTCTTTTTTATGGTTTGTATGTCCTTTTTTATGCTTGCTATCTCTTTGTTGGGGTTCTCACTAAGTTCCTTGAACATCCTTATAACCGTTGTTTTGAGCTCTGTATCTGATAGGTTTCTTGCTTCCATCTTGTTTAGTTCTTTTTCCTGGAGTTTCCTGCTATTCTTTTATTCAGGATGTATTTCTTTCTCTTCTCATTTTGAATACCTGTCTGTGTTTGTTTCTATGTATTAGGTAGATATGCTACGTCTCCCAGTATTCCTGGGTAGCCTTATGTAGGAGGTGTCCTATGGGGGCTTGGCACAATCTCCCTGGTCACCTGCACTGGCTGCTCCTGTAGATTCTGATTTGGTGCCAGTGCTATACTGAACCTACTCAGCAAAAGTCTCAGAGCACACTGATGTGGTCAATGCCCACCTGGGGCCTGCAGACTTAAATATTTATCCAAGAAAGAATGCAATGTGAGTGCAATTGGCTGCTCACAGGAAAAAGTACCTCTGGGGTTGAGGGAGTTGAGTAGGGCAGGGTCCTAAGGAGTCATCAGGGTAGAGAGAGCAAAGTTCACATGACCAATCAGGATCAATCTGGCCAGGTAGAAGGAGGGCGTAACACAGGAGATGGCACACGCCAACCAGCTACATGGCAGAAAGACCCCACTCAGGAAAAGTGGCAACTGTCCTCCAGCCCTAACCCCAAAGCCATACACCTCAGTCTGCCCCCTTGTGCTTCCAATGTGCCCTGAGTCACCAACCCTCTACTGGAGCCCCAGGTGAGTGCCTGAGTCTGTGCGTGGGAACTTTAAGAGGACATCTGGGTTTCCCACAGCCTACTTTCTCACCAGGATGGTTGGATTCCCCACTGTTTTTCAGAGTCAGCTGTGGGGGGCTCCTCTTCTTAATACCAGTGCTTCAGGCTGGGGAACCTAGTATGGAGCTGGGTCCCTTGCTCCTCCTGGGGTAACCTCCATAGCTGAGCTATCCTTCCTGATTCTCTACTGCCACACAGAAGTTTGGAGCTAGCCCTGTTTGAGTCTCTGCACCTCCTATCAGTCTCAACATGGCTTCTTCTTTATATCCTTGGTTATAACACTTCAGTTTGCTAGACTTCAGATGGTTCTCCAGGTTGATTGTTCTACAATTTAGGTGTAATTTTAATGTGTTTATGCAATGAGGCAGGCACAGTGTTTATCTACTCTGCCATCTTGGATCTCTCTTGTCTCAGTGAGAATATTAATAACCATCTGCACCTTGATTTTCACTGTGGGAAGGCTTTAGATTACAGATACATGTTCTTTAATAGGTATAGGACTATGCAGATTATTTACTCCTTCCTATGTCACTTTTGGTAAATTGTGTTTTTAAAATGTTTTTCCATTTTCTCTAAATTTTCCAATTTACTGACAAGTTGTTCATAACATCCCTGCATTATCTCTCAGGTGTCTGTAAAATCTGTAATGATGTCCCAATTTTTATTCTGCTGTTGGGGAATTTTTGTGTTTTCTCCTTCTTTTTTCATCAGTCATGCTGTGGTTTTGTGAATTTTATAATTTTCTTCAAAGAAACAACTTTTCACTTGGTTGAGTTTTCTTTATTGTGCCTTCTATTTCATTGATCTCTGCCCTTAGTTTTATTATCTCTGTATTTCTACTTTAGGGAGATATTTATTATTTTTTTTATTTAAGTTTCTTAAGTTGGAAGCTACATTCATTGGTTTTCAATCTTCCTTTCTATGTGCATTTAAAGCTATAAATTTTCTTTAAGCACTGTTGTACTGTCTTTCAGAAATTTCAAGTGCATTTTCTCATTTAGCTAAAGCTATTTTTTAATTTCCATTTGACTTCTCATTTGGCCTATGAGTTATATGGAAGGATGTTGCTTAGTTTCCAAATGTTAGGAGACTTTCAAGTCATTCTCATGTTATGGAGTTTCAATTTAGTTATACAACAGACAGGGGATATACCCTGAATTATTTCAATTCTCTGAAATCTTCTCATACATTCTTTATAGCCTAGAATATGTTCTGATTTGATAAATGTCCCATGTGACCTTGAAAAGAACAAATATTCTGTACATATTAGTTAGGTCAGTTTGTTTAATCAGATTCAAATCTATATTGCTACTGAATTGAATATCATATCCTATCAGTTCCTAAGACAAACTAGAAACAATCCAAAAGTCCTTCAATGAGTGAATGAATAAATAAACCATGGTACATTCAGACAATTGAATACCACTCAGCAGCAACATGAATAATTCTCAAAAGCATTATATAAAATGCCACACTCAAAAGGATCCAAACTGTATAATTTCATTTATATGGCATTTATATGACATTCTAGAAAAGGAAAAACTGTAGAAATGGAGAACAGATTAGTGGTCCCCAGGGGTTGTAGGGTGGTGGGGCATGGGAAGGGTTCAATCTAGGATGGGGGAAATTTTAGGTGCCATGAAAGTGTCTGATTCTTCATTTGTGGTGGTGGTCACATAACCCTATGCATTTGTCAAAAACTTAAAGTAGCTGTACCAAAAAGAGTAAATTTTAAAAATAATTTTATTTTCTGTGACTACCTTGTCATCTCTTTTTGTTCAGATGTTGTTCACAGGTCCCACCCCCTCCCCTTTTTGCTGTATGTATTGTTATGAGGAGAGGGAATCAGAATGATTCATTACTGACAATGAATGTAACATTGCCACGTTGCCACAATGATGAAGAAGTATCTAGGTACACAGGGGAAGTGGAGGGAGCAGTTAAAAGGCCCTTGCAATTGTCAGATAATGTATGATGGTGGCTTAGAAAAGCATAGTCATCCTCATGGTAAGATGAGAAGTGTTTGTAACTGGACATGTACTGCAGATATAGCCAAAGTGCTTGGATCAGAGAAAAGGAAAGAGCTCATAGTCCTCCTGCCCTAAGCACTCCTGCTATCTACCTTCCCTATGCTGAAAAGTGCCCTGAGTTGCATCTGCATAGCAGGACAGTGGTAGCATTTGTGTGTGGCTTTATTTGGGCTGGCTTTGGTGTAGAGGGAGTTCTGTAGGTTGTGGAACTAAAATGCATGTGATCATGACATTTCAGCCACTCACTATTCCTCTCAAACCCAGACATTGTCTTGCCCTACCTCTGTTTCCTTATTTAGTCTCAAATATAAGACTGCTACAGTCACATTATAGTATTCAGTGGTGAAGTCTTGTGTTACTGTGGTTCCTATTCATTTTCATTTAGAATCAGAAGTTATATTTCAAATATCTAATTAAAAAGAAAAACAAAACACCTGCCATCACAACAACTGCACTGGCTTAGAGCATTTTTCTCTCGTGGAGCCCAGTTTGTAGCAGACTACACTAGGTCCTCAGATCTGATTCGTGCTCAAACCAGGTCTCCCAGGATTTCAGCTTTCTCCCTCCTGTCTTCAATTGTCTCCCCCTTTTAACCTTCTTTCCATAGAATGGATTTTCTGTTGTTCCCTTGCCAATAAGTCTAGATTTTCCTATCTGGTGAATTTCCAGTGAAAGACAAATCCAACTTTGCCTTCTCCATATACCCTGTCAACTATCTTTAGTACTGCTATAGGCACTCATACTGCCTTACTATACTCTAAACTCTCAATAAAATCATCAATGGAACTGAGAACTCACCACTACTCTGATGGTTCTCTTGTTCCTTTTCTTAAACTGTAAAATATGTCACACATACTGGAGCATGTATGAAATGCCTGTGTACAGTTTTGAGAATAATCACAATGAGAATACCCATGGAACCAGTGTTGATATGAGTCAAACAGAGCAGCCATCCCCCCACTTCACTAAAGATTCCTGTTCTTGTTCTTTAGCTCTCAGTTTCACCTTTTTCCTAGTCCAAAGTCTTAATCATTTTCCTTATCAATTTCCTCTGGCTCCTCACCTTGAGCAACAGACTGTCCCCCATGGATAATTATTCCAAAACTTGTAACTCATGTCTCCAGCTTGCTGATTACAATCACTACAAGCAAGCATCCCTTCCAGGCCTTTCTGGACCTAGACAGGGGATAACACCTGAATGACCAGTTGGGCCAGAAGTCAAAGGGCCACAGGCCCAACAGACTTTCCATCCTGAAACCACCCAGTGACAAGGGCTTTAAAACCTATTTCTCAGATCAATGCCTTTAAACTACTAACTAAATTAATTTCTCCTAATCTAGGATCCATCAGGATACTAGCAGTGGTCCAACAAGGCTTCCAGCCCATCTCAACTAAAGGAGTCAACATGAGACCCTTTCCCCTTTTAGATCAGATAGGGTGAGAGATCCATGGATCCCCAATAGGTAGGAACAATGACCATCTTCAGCAGGAAGCAGATACAGAAGATGAGACCTCCAGCCCCTCAGCTTCCCATGGAGATTCGTGGGGATCACGTCTCTCAAGGAAATAAAAGGAAGGCAGATAGAATAGGGGAAATCTCGGGACCCCTCCCATGAGACTCACCCTGCTGGATAGTCACCACCTTAGTACCACCTTATCATCAGTAGTCCCCACCCCAAGTTGAGTAACCACAGGAAAATTCCAGGTGGAAAATTAGCTAATACAAGGAAGTTAGAGGGCACAAAATAGCACACTAGTTTGAGCTAGTCCCTAACGCCCATACAGTGAGAACTACAATGACCTTCATTTCACCCGAGCCTCATTATACCATCATTGTAATGTTATACATATGCCAGGAAGTACATTAATATCATTGTAACAGACTGAACTCTGGGAAACGATATGTGCAGTCAGAAAGTGATATGTAATATCACTTGTCAATCAAACTTGTCAATCCAGAGACCCCACACCCAGAGGCATCTCCCCTGAAGACATGGAAGAAAATAAACGTACCAAAGCCTTATTGATTGGGGCTCTTGAGCCACTCTCCTTGCTTGAGCCTGCTCCTATCTCTTTGGGGTGTACTTTCTCCTCAATAAACTATACTTTTGTGTGTGTCTCATTCAATTCTTTGCTCAAGATACCAAGAGCCTGGACATCAACTTCGCGCTGTTGAGGGCACCCCATTTTCTGGTAACAGTGTTACCCCTGGCATAGGGCCATGGGGAGAGGGAGGTAGGAAGAGAAGGAGGAAGTAAGGGGAGACAAAGGAGGAAGGAGATGAGGTCATCTTTAAGAAAAAATGCAGCTATCAGACCAGCCAGAACTAGATTTCAGTGGCCTAGAACAGATCCAGGACACCATCCAGTCCCTTAAGGTGAGCTTTAGCTAATTATAATGAATTCTAAAATTATTAGCATTGTGAGTAGGGAAAATTTCCACACCCTATGTCACCATGGCAGTTCTGACAAAAGCCAAATAAAGACAAAAAGCCATCTTTCCCATGGGAAGGCATGGTCAGGAGGACTCACCTGGGAATGCCTGTTACCCTACCCCTAAACTTAAATATTTCCCACCATTATGTGAATAAACTCCTAGGCCTCTTTGTTCTTTAGGGAAGTTACCTTTCTCCTGGCCTGCCCATTCCCACTATTTTGTACCTGTACTGTCTTTTTTTTCTTTTAATAAATTCACTGCTTGCTTGACTTACTCAGTGTATCCTTTAATTCTTTCCTGTGATGATACCCAGAACCCGTATCAAGGCAAGCAACACCAGAACTTAGGTTAAGAAATAAGGCACCACCAGCACATGAAAAGCCCTCTGCATCTTTCCTCGGTGGCTTGGCCCTTGTACTCCCTTTTACCACCTCCCTCCCAGAGATAACCATTATCCTGATATCCATTCCCCTGGCTCTATTTAAACTTGTATCTCTAGATATCTATTCGCCATAGATAGCTATTGTGAATGAAATTGAAGGGTGATGGACTCGGCCTAAAATGGCTCCTGAACCACCATCTTATTCATTTGACCTCTCCCTCCCTTCTCTTGTCTTATGGGGGCTCAGCTCAGCACGGGGAAACCAAAACCTATCCTAGCCCAGGAAACCAAAACGTACCCTTGGCCAATCAGAAGTAGTCACCTATACTTCCCTCCTTATTTGCCTAACACAAACTCCTACCTATATATCTACCCCTCCCAAGTGGGGGCTGCACTTCTCCCATTGTTAGACATCCCAGCAGGTCACTTAGTAAAGCTTATTACTACTGCGCGGTGTTTCAGCTCTTTTCTATCAAAAGGAACCAAAGTTTTGCCACCCTAAAACTGCCTTTTGGGATATTGATTTTAAGCTGGTTTTTAAGAAGCAAAAGACTCTGAAAGAACTTTTGACCTTGCCCCTTTCCTGCCTAAGAGATTTGAATGAAACAAATCTGCTTTAGGAAGGGAAATTTAGCATAATCCCTTTTGAATTAGATAGGAAGGGTCTAGCAGTTGTCTTGTTGACTGCAATAGCCCCTATTGTTTCTGAGCTGCCTAGCAAGAACCTATGAAATGCCCATTTTCACTTTAAAACCTAAAACTTCATTTCCCCCTTTTCTACTTTGTGTGTGTTTTATATATACTTCTTTTATTCAATTTTGCCTCATTGTCTTTGGATTTTGGGGTTATGAGAATTCCCTGCATGCACGTATTAAAATTTGATTTTCTCCTGATAATATGCTGTATGCCCTTTGAATTATTAGCACAGCTAGAATAACTTAGAAGGTGGGAGAAAAGTATTTTTTTAGCCTTCACACAACTATATACTATATTGTCTACTGTCACTAGCTTGTATCAATGTTATGTTTGTAAGATTCACCCATGTGGATGAGTGTAGTTGATTCATGTTAACTGTTGTTTGGTATTGTTATAATATATTTATTTGGTCTGCTAATAGTAGACATTTTAGGGGCTGACACAATTTTGCTATTATTCATTTATTCACTAAACAAATATTGCTTGAGCACATACTATATGCCAGGCATTACTTTAGGCATTGGGATAGAACAGTGATCAAAACAGTTAAAGTTCCCTTCCCACATGGATATTCTAGAAGTAGATAACAGCAATAAAAAACAAGAAAAAAACAGTAATAACATTGTATAAGATGAGGAGCACTGATTAGGAACAAAAGCAGGAAAAGAGACAAAAAGTACCAGGGTGGGAGGATGCATGTTTATGGCATTTCCCACTAAGCTGACATCTAAACCAAGACTTGAAGGTGGTGAAGATGCCATGTACCATGTACCTGGGTGAGGTGTTCCATCAGATGAAAGGGTCCGTGCAGCATTCCTGAGGCAAAAGTAATACAGAAAGTTCTGTTCAATGCAGTTCTGGTAATAACTACCAAAAGTTAGGTCAAATTTCACAGTCCCCACAAGACTGCCCTTAATTCAGACATCAGCCACAAGCTCAGGAGTTCCTAAACCACCCAATATTCTGACCAACTGGCTACAAATTGGGAGGTTCCCATTACCCCCTCAAATTTGACACTTCACTAAAAAAACTGACAGAACTTAAGTAAGCACTGTCCTCATGAATACAGTCTTCCCATAACAAAGAGGATTCTAATCAGGAAGAGCCAAAAAGTCTGATAGGACAAGATCTGGGAGGGTCCCAAAAGGAAAGCTTCCATGTTTTAGCCCTATGGAGTATGGATGTGTTACCGGAAAATGGGATGTCCTTGTTGACACGATGTCCAGGTTCTTGGTATCTCAAGCAAACAATTGAATGAGACACACACAAAAGTAAAGTGGTGAAATAAAGAGATAGTTTATTGAGGGGAAAGTACACTCCAAAGAGGTAGGAGCGGGCTTGAGCAAAGAAAAGTGGCTCAGGAGCCCAGATGAATGAGGCTTTGGGACTTTTATTCTCTTCCAATTCTTCAGGGGAGACACCTCTGGGCGTGGGTTCTCTTGAATGACAAGTTTGATTGACAAGGGGCCTATTACATAATGCCTTCTGACTGCACATGTCCTTTCCCAGAGTTCAGTCTGTTATAATGATATTAATAAACTTCTGGGCGTATGTATGATATTACAATGATGGTATAATGAAGTTTCAGGTGAAATGAAGGGCACTGCGCAGGTGTTAGGAATTGGCCCAAACTGGTGGGCTTCTTGGGCCCTCTGACTTCCCTGTCTTTGTCTGGAACTTCTTCCTAGCCTGGGGCAGGGATTATTTGTGAAAGGGTGGTATCTAGGCATAACGATTCCAGCAGGGTAAGTCTCATGGGAGAGGTCAAGATTTCCCTATTCTATCTACCTTCTTCACATTCTCTTGGGAGGCGTGACCCCCACAAATCTTTATGGGAAGCTGAGGGACTGAAGGTCTCATCTTCTGTATCTGCTTCCTGCTGAAAATGGTTGTTGTCCCTACCTATTGGGGATCCACGGAGCTTTCACCCTATCTGATCTAAAAGGGGCAGGGGTCTCAAGATCCGCCATGTTGACTCCTTTGGTTGAGATGGACTGGAAGCCTTGTTGGGGCACCGCTAGTATCCTGATGGTTTCTAGATTAGGAGAGAATAATTCAGTTAGTACTTTAAAGGCAGAGAAATAGGTTTTAAAGCCTTTGTCACTGGGTGTTTTCCGGGTGGAAAATCTGTTGCTCGGGGTGAGGAGCCAGAGAAAATTGATAAGGAAAGTGGATTAAGACCTTGGACTAGGAAAAAGGTGAAACTCAGAGCTAAAGAACAAAGAAAAGAAATCTTTAAAGAAGTTGGGGGGATGGCTGCTCTATTTAGCCCACATCAGATGTACTACCCTCCCAGCACAGTGTACTGTTAACCAGGGAAGTTCATCTGAGTTTCTGTGTCCAGAGTTTTATTGTGTAGGCATGACTGAATCATCTGTGTCCATGTGACTCAATTGCCAGCCCCCTTCCAGTCCCATGAAATTGGACTAAAGTTATGGACTCAAAGCCCTGACTCTAATCACATGGTTGGTCTTTTCCACATAACTAGCCCCCATCCTGAGTTACCTTGTTAGCTTAAACTCAGGTGTGGTCTGAGGGCCATCATGAATAACAAAGATGCTCTCATCACTTGGGAAATTCCAAAGATTTATAGGCTCCCTCTCAGGAACCAGAAGACAAAGGCTAGCCAAATTCTTTATTATAAAACGTGGGTGTCTGAAGAAAAGTAAGCATGACCAAAAATAATAATAATTAAAAAAAAAAAACAATCAGAAAGATAATAGGACTAGATCCCTTTGATTATTTTAGTACTTGTGTTCTGATGCCTAGGTACAAGAGTTCTTCCAAATCTAGGCTGGAAGTGCAAGTACTGGGTCATAGGAAATACACATGTTCAACTCTACTGGGAAATATCTGATCATTTTTCTAAAGTGGTTATACCAATATACACTCCTAGTAATATGGGCCAAACGAAGGAGCCCATACACCCCCCGCCATGCCCCCACCACACACATACTATAGTCTCCTTTTCCCTAGTTCTTTAGCTCTCAGTTTTACCTTTCTCCTAGTCCAAAGTCTTAATCACCTCCTCAATCAATTTTCTCTGGCTCCTCACCTTGACAAGAGACTGTCCCCCATAGATAACTACTCCAAAACTTGTAACTCATGTCACCAGCTTGCTGATTACAATAACTACAGGCAAGCACCCCTTCCAGGCCTTTCTGGACCTGGACAGGTGATAACACCTGAATGACAATCTAGGCCAGAAGTGAACAGGCCACAGGCTCAGTGAACTTCCCATCTCAAAACCACCCAGTGATGGGGGGCTTTGAGTACTATTTCTTGGGCCAATTCTTTCAAACTATTAACTAAATTAGTTTCTCCTCATCTAGGGACCATCAGGATACAACTGATATCCCAACAAGGCTTCCAGCCCATCTCAACCAAAGAAGTCAACATGGCAGATCGAGAGGCCCCTTCCTCTTTTAGATCAGATAAAGTGAGAGCTCTGTGGATTCCCAATAGGCAGGGACAATTACCATCTCCAGCAGGAAGCAGATACAGAAGATGAGATCTCCAGTTGAGAAGTCCCTCAACTTCCCATAGAGATGTATGGGGATTACGTCTCTCAAGAGAATGTAAAGAAGGCAAATAGAATGGGGGCGGGGGGGATCATGAGACCGCTCCCATGAGACTTGCCAGACTAGGATAGTCACTGCCTAGGATAGTCACCACCCTATCATTAGTAGTCCCCACCCCAAGTTGAGTAACCACAGGAAAATTCCAGGCAAAAAGTTAACTAATACAAGGACGTTAGAAAAATAGCCCACCAGTTTGAGGCAGTTCCTACCGCCTGCACAGTAAGAATTACAACGACCTTCATTTCACCTGAGCCTCATTATACCATCATTATAATAGCATACGTATGCATAGAAGTTCATTAATATCATTATAACAGACTGAACTCTGGGAAAGAACATGCTCAGTTAGAAGAGGTGATGTAATGGAACCCCTGTCAATCAAACTTGTCAATCAAGAGACTCCCACGCCCCGAGGTGTATCCCCTGAAAACATGAAAGAAAATATAAACTGCCCCAACCTTGATGGTTGGGGCCCTTGAGCCACTCTCCTTTTGCTCAGGCCCGCTCCTACCTCTTTGGACTGTACTCTCTTTCAATAAAATATCTCTTTGTTTCATCTCTATACTCTGGTGTGTCATTCAATTCTTTGCTTGAGATATCAAGGTCCTGGACACTGAGCTGAGGAGGACACCTCATTTTCCAGTAACAATAGCAGCGGTACGTGAGGTTCCCATTGTTGTAATTTGTGATGGGCAGAATAATGCCCACCACCACCACCAAAGTTCATGTCCTACTTAATCTCTGAAATCTGAACATGTTTTCTTACACCATAAAAGGGACTTTGCAGATGTGATTAGTTAAGGACCTTGACTTTCGGGTTTTTTGGGGGTTTTTTTTGGGGGGGAGGCAAATGTCATCACAAGGGCAATGATAAGAGGGAGACAAAAGAATCAGTATCCTAGAAGGAAATGTGATGATAGAAGCAGAGTTCAGAAAGAGTGAAAGAGAGATTTGAAGATGGAGAAAGGGGCTATGAGTCAAGAAATGTAAATAGCCAATAGAACCTAGAAAAGTCAGGGAAATAAATTGTCTCCTACAGCCTCCAGAAGGAACCAGCCCTGATGACACCTGAATGTATCCTATTAAGACTAAATTTGGACATCTGACCTCCACAACAGTCAGATAATAAATCTGTGTTGTTTTAAGCCATACTATGTGGGAATTTGTGATAGCAATAAGAAACTAACACATAATCCTTGTCAATCCTTCATTAAATATTGACTTCTCAATTTTTGCCAATATGTTGGTTGTATAGTGTTGTCTCATGTGGATTTAATTTTATTTTTCTGATGAATACTATCAACTATCTTTGAAAAAGTTCATTAGTCATTTGAGTTTACTCTGTAGTGAAAAACCTGTTCAAGGTTTTTGCTCAGTTTTCTATTGATCATTATTTTTCTTATTGGTTTAGGAGTTCTCTATATATTCTAAGTACTAATACAATGAGAGTTGATTTGTTACAAATTGGAAAATGTCCAGCTGTTTGGGCAATCTCCCCATTCATGGCTTATATTGTTACTCCCTATGTATTGTCTTTCAGTTAGAAAGAATGTCTTCATTTTATGAGTCTCATTTATGGCTCTCTTTCTTATGGTTTGAGTTTTTTTGTTTTTGTTTTTGTTTCTTGTTGTTTTTTTTTAATCTACTCTCTAAATTCTCCAAAGATTCCCCAGCAATTTCAAATTCTCCAGGTTTTTCTCAAACCACAGCCTTCTCTTGATATCCCTCCCTGTTAGATGATGACACTCCTTCTTATACCTCAAAGGAAAATTTGAAACTGTCATCAGGAACTATCTCAATTCTTACCTCCACCCCCATTTCATACATTTGTCTGCATCCTTCCCTCCTTTCCTCCTGCTATAAAGGACACAATCCTTTTCTCTCATAGTTCCTCTGCCTTGAATGCCAATCCCTTCACTTCCTCTTAATATTGTGCATTCAATATACCTTCTGTCGTTTCTCTCTTTCATGCCCTCATTTAAACAGCTAAACTTTCTTGTTTTCCAAAAAACAGTATCTGGGACCCCACTATGCCTCCTAGATGCTATCCTGCCTTCTCTTTTTATTCAGAGTCAGGTTTCTTAGCCAAATTCCCTCCCTCCAAGCTGTCTGAAACTCTTCAGCATAATAAGAAATATATATTTGGCCTTTCTCCCCAGTTCCTGACATAGAGCTCCTAAATGCCTTGGAATTTTCTGAGTAGTAGAAGCATTTTTTGTTGTAATGAGTCTCAGCAGTCCCCTCGCTGGTTTCAGGATGGGGGCTTGTTGCAAGTATGACCAAAATTTGATTGGAAGCTTGAAAATTTTAAACCCAGCCCCCAGCTCCTAGGGAAATGAAAGAGAACCTTATAATATTAAATGCATGTATTAGAAAAGAAGAAAGACCCAAAATCAATCGTATAAGCATCTCCTTGGGAAACCAGAAAAAGCAAGTAAAATCCAAAGTAATCAGAAGAAGAGAAGTAATAAAAATTAGAGCAGACATTGTTAAAATTAAAAACAGTAAGGCAGGAGAGAAAATCAATGAAACTAAAATCTAGTTCTTTAGAAATATCAATCAAATCACTAAGCTTCTACCCAGGGTAAGAAAAAAGAAGAAAGGACACAAATTATGAATATCAGAAATGACAGAGGGACAATCACTACAGATTTTTTTTTAATGTGGGTAGTTCCTTGGCTGGGAATTGAATCCAGGCCGTAGCATTGACAGCGCCAAAGCCTTAGCCACTACACCACCAGGGAACTCCCACTACAGATTTTATGAACATTGACAAGATAACAAAATTATGGACAACTCTATGTTCACAAATTTGATAACCAAAATGAACCAGACCATATCCCTGAAAGACACAATCTGCCAGAACTCACACAAGAAGAAATAAATAATCTGAATAGCTCTATAACTATTAAAGACATTGAATCTATAATTTATAAACTTAGAAAATGAAAAGCACCAGGCTCAGATGAGTTCACTAATAGATTATACCAACCTTTTAAGGAAGAAATTATACCAATTCTTTACAATGTCATCTAGACGGTAGAAGCAGAAGGAATACTTTCTAACTCATTTTGTGAATCAAAACCAGACAAAGTGCACAAGCAGAGATTTAACTATTTAAGAAAATATAACCTATATTTATCCTTAGCTGGGCCATGGCAACTATAATAGGTACAAATTTTGGAAGACAGAAAATGTCCACCTTCTGCCATAGGAATTCCTGCTCTGCCTCCAGCACATGGCTTCAACCAAAATCCACCTAACAGTTGGTCAAAGCAGATGCCAGGGTCAGTCTGCATATTAGCCATTAGTAAAGTTAGATTTCTATATTTTAAATAAATTGATATAAATGCATTATCTTGCTCACCTAAATTGGAAACCACTGCTATGTTCAGGAAGTAATATTTAGCTACTAACTACCAGCCCTGTGCTGAGGTCATGACATGGATTATTGTATTTAATTCTTACAGCTCTACGAAGTGGACTCTAAAATAACCCTCACTGATGGATTAAATTGAGGTTCAGGGATAACCAAGTGACATTCCCAAGATCTAACCCTATTAAGGGTTAGAAAAAATTCAGACATTTCTGACTCTGACCAGAGCCATTGCTTTTAACCATATGTTATGGCAGCCATAGTTGGGGCAGTGTCCTCTTTCTTCACATAGAACATTAGCTTTTCTTTATTGTTAAATTTATTGGTGTGGCATTGGTTAGCAAAAATTACATAGGTTCCAGGTGTACAATTCTTCAGTGCATCATCTATGTGTTGCATTGTGTGTTCATCACCCAGAGAAAGTTCTCTTCCTATAACCATATATTTGATTATTATAGCAGAAATAAGCTATCATGGAAGTCAAGTGGCACTTGGAGAGTTGGAGAACCAGTTTGTTATACCAGCAGGGCTCAGAGGAGTTACAGTCTTCAAATTCTGAGCCCCAACTAACAGGCTATTTGGATTCTTATAGGGTTGGCTGATGTGAAAAGCAAGCAGGGTTACAGAAGCTAAATGCTCACATTAGGCAACTGGTGGAAGGAATAAGAAAGTGGGAGTTCACAGAATTTACATTAAACAGCTTTGTCTGTAATTTTCCACTTCATTCCCCCCTTTGATGCCCTTATAATTCTGTTTATGGGGCATCACCATATATTCCCCACTTGGTGTAGGCCAGGGGCTGGTATCCCTGTAAGGCTAGTACTCAAGCAGTGGTTGCCTGTTCACTGTGGTTTCAATAGCTGGGTAATAGCTCGGAGGATACAGGTCCCTAATGTGATGGCTAGAAGGACTATTAGCTAGCAGGCCAATGAGGGTAATAGCCATGAAGTCCAGTTTTCTAACCCTTTTAAGGTTCAAGAGTTTTCTAGCTCCATTTTTCTTCTCTGAATATGCTCTCTGAGTTATTTAACCTTTTCAGCTATTACCCTGGACTGGTTTACAAAATAGCAACATTCTTTTCCTAGAAACATAAAGGTTCCCCCCTTTTCTGCAGTGAGTAGATCTAAGGATCTCCTGTTCTGCAGCGCTACTGCCCCAGTGTACAGGGGTGCCCCCAACCAGTCCTATAGCTAAAAGCAGACTCAGGATCCCAGTACCAGCTAGGAATAGTGGTTGGTAGGTCATTTTAGTTCTACCACTGGTTGGAGTTCTGGGCACCACCAGTGGAGGTCCTTTGCATCTTTCGCTTGGTGCTTGGCTGGATATCCAGCACCTTTTGCAGTGTTATTTGCAATGGACATGCAGGATCGGCTTGGGTCATCCAGGTTACCGATGGGTCCCTGGTGTCAGCCTTTTTAACCTGAGAATGGTGGATCCAGGGCGCTGTACCTGCAATTTTAACAGCAGTCGATGTAGCCAGTATAACCATGTGTGGGCTTGTCCATACAGGTTATAGGGGTTGCTTTTTCCAGTCCTTAACCCAGATAATATCTCCTGGCTGCTGGGGGTGGACCTGGTTTCCTAAAGGGATTTGGGGCCCAGTCTAAGATGTCTCACTCAGCTTATTGTGTGAAAGGTCTTTCCTAATATCTGAAGTTGGGCTGACAGACCTAGTTCTCCTAGTTGTTGAGGATCACCTTTAAGCCTACTGATGATAGGTGGGGGTTTCTGTAAGATTTCAAATGGGGAATAACCTGAGAGTCAGGGAGCACACTAGACCCCTGTTAGGGTGAGGGGTACTACAGCTACCCATGGGAGTCTTGTTTTCTGACAGAACTTAGCTAGCATGGTCTTAAGGGTTCAATTCATGCGTTCAACTTTCCCTGAACTTTGAGACCTCTAGGCCACATGCAGATTCCAGTTGATTTTCAGCAACTTTGCTATTGTTTGGATAACATGAGATAAAAAGCATGTCCATTGTCTAACCCTATTGAAAGGGGAATCCCATAATGAGGTATTATTTCTCTTAGCAGAGCTTTTATAACCTCTTGTGCCTTCTTGGAATGAGTGGAAATTGCCTCAACCCATTTTGAATAAATGCAGACGAAGACAAGTAGGTATTTATGGCCCCAACATGGCTTTACCTCAGTAAAGTTGATTTCTATGTCCTCAAAGGGAGCCGTCCCTGTGATTTGAATTCCTAGGACATGCTGAGGTCCCTGTCCCACATTGTTTTTAGCACAGTAGTGCACCTAGTGCTCATTTGGGCACAGAAGGTCAGGAGCTTGGCAATGTAGTAATATCTGGTGAGTCCCTTTTCAAGAATCATCTTTCCTCAATGAGTTTGACCATGTGATAAGCTAATCCCCTGGCAATGAAAAGTCTCTTGTCCAGTAGTTGCCACCAGCCCTCATTAGTCTGGGTGTTCCCCTCAGCCTTTGCCCATAGGTCTTTCTCTGGAGTGTACCTTGAATTTTCCAGTAGACTTGGCACTAAAAGTACCTTGGAAGCCAGGTCCAGGTTTGGGGTTGTCCTGGTCTGGGCAGCAGCTTCTCGTGCTAACTCATCTGCCAGGCAGTTCCCCTGACTGATTGGGTCAGCCCCGCTTTGGTGTCCTTTGCAGTGCATGACTGCTATTTCCTTCAGTTGCCAAACAGCTTCGAGTAGCTGGAGAATCTCTTCCTTGTTTTTGATGCCCTGTCCTTGGGAAAGAAGTAGTCTTCTTTCTTTGTAAATGGCCCCATGGCTATGTAACGTGGCCAAGGCATATTTGGAGTCAGTGTAGATGTTAACTTTCTTCCCCTCCGCATACCTGACCACCTGAATTAGGGCCCATAGCTCAGTCCTTTGGGCTGACCATCCTTGTGGCAGTGCCTCAGCTATGATGACTCGGTCTTGAGTAGTTGTTGCATAACCGGCCTTTCGTTCCCTGTTCTGGATGAAGCTGCTCCTGTCTGTGAAGAGTACCAGGTCAGGGGAGAGTAGGGGAGGGGAACGTCAGTGAGGTCAGGCTGCTGGAGAAGATGTCATCCATGGTTTCTTCACAGTTATGGTCAAGTGGGCCCACCTCCGCAGGAAGGAATGTGGCCGGACTCAGGGTGCCCACCATTTCCAATGTCATTCATGGGCTCCCACACAGCAGGCCTCAACAGTGTGCCATCCTAGCACCAGTGAGCCACCAGCAGCCTCAGCTGTTCGTCAAGGCCATCACAAGTTGGGGGAACTTCACGCGGACCTTCTGACCCAGGGCATGCCTGCCAGCCTCCCAGATAAGAGCGACTGCGGCCACCAGCTCTCAGAGGCGGGATCAAGCTGTCCCCTCCAGGGTCCGACATCCTGGGCAAGGATCCCCAAGGCCATGTGTCCCTTTTCACAGATAAAAAGGTTGAATTCCCAGTTCACATCCAGGAATAACAGAGGTTACCCTGGCTGAATGGTACCATCTGCATTCAGTTGTTAGGGGCTCTGGCTCTCCCACAGGGCACCTGCTATATGATTGCATGTTAAGCAGAGAGTAGCCTCCTTCCAATGGGTTCTGGGTCCTGGCTGGGTGAGATCTGGCTCATGAGGAGGGGAGACCAATGGTGAGGGGCTCTCAGGCAAGTTAACTGGTGCCCGGGGAGCAGTCGGCACTGGGGAAGGGGGGTGGCAGGGTGTATAGTGGAGGGCTTGGTTTCTCCTCTGGATCTCCCTGATGAATTGGCTTCGGTGGTCTTCCCCACTTTTGGTGTTGAGTTATTAAAACCCTGCATCGACCCTTACTGTTTGCACTGAACCAAACCCAAGGAGGGAGAGTCTGTGCTATTTGCAACCATGAGTCTATGTAGGGAATCTGGTTAAGATGGCCAGGAATCCCAGTGACCACTTCATAAACTGCAAAAACCTTGGGGAGGTCTAAGGTCCCCTCTGGCAGCCAGCCAATCTGGAAACTAGGCCAGTCAATTTCACAAAGAGTTCGGAGTTTTTCTCGTGTCAATCTGACACCATAGCCATCAGAATAACCTTTCTTGAAGTTCTTGAGCATACCATCTAATACAGTTGTTTGTACTGGACCTCATTTCTTTATGTACCCAGGTGCCCTCCTGTATCCAGTGTCACAAAGTGAACAAAGGAGGGGAGCCCCCTGAGGGAGGCCTGTCAGATGCCCACCTGGCCATATCCCTTACAGGACATCAAGGCGCATCTTGACTAAGGTGCACCCATATAAAACCTGGGCCTGGTTGTCCCCAAGAGGACAAGTCACCATTTTGCTGTATGATGTCGCCACAGAACTGCAGGTTGGGGCCCACTCAGACCCCATAGTTACTGCTGTGGGGCCATAAATACAGTCACACCGTCATATAGTCACACATCCAATCACACAGAAGTTATCACATATCCATCCCAGCCCCTGGGTTTTCCCTACCTGACATCTTGCAGTGGAGATTTTGGGAGGTGATCAAGCTCCCCTTCCATCCGAAGATGGGCCTGACTGGGACTTTGATCCCAGCACCTTACCTTATCTGGAGTCCTGATCCCTGAAGGTTTAGTCCATCTCTCTGTGGATTCCAGCTGGTTCGGGTCATCTCTGGGCGCGGTAGGCCCCTCCGGGAAAAAGGTCCCGTAAAAGTTCAAGGTGGCACTGCCTCATTCTACTTGACCTCCACCACCCATTGGCTTCTGTTGCCATGCTGGTGGCACAATGGGCAAGCATGGTTGGCTTCCCAGTCAGGGAACCAAAATATTATAGCAGACATAGGATACCATGGAAGTCAAACAGCACTCGGAGAGTTGGAGAACCAGTTTATTATGCCGATAGGCTCAGAGGAGTTAGTCTCCAAATTCTGATCCCCAACTAACAGGCTATTTGTATTCTTATAGGGCTGGCTGGTGCAATAAGCAAGCAGGGTTACAGAAGCTAAATGCTTACATTAGGCAACTGGTGGAAGGAATGTGGTAGTGGGAGTTAACAGAATTTACATTAAACAGTTTGTCTGTAATTTTCCACATCATGACTACTTTTCCCACCCCCTCACCCAATCAAGTGAAACCTCATGCTCCACCTTTGCCATCACCCAGGTTTTTTTTTTTATTCTCATGGGGAGGGTGGAATTCATATGTGCCCCAGTTGCCCTTATCTCCAATTCCTGGGATGGTCATGGGATTTTGCCAGGGCTTGGAGGCAGCCCTTCTTTCTATTTGGTCTTGTCCCATCCTTTTGAAGAATATCTTCAATATATTAATTTCTGATTTAACAGTGTCACACTTCTCTAATTTTTATCATTGATGCATGATTTTCCTAGTCCTGTATTTTGTTCTTGGTCATTTCAATGGAAAATTGAAAGAAGTTAAAGTTGCATACTAATGTAGCCCCTTTTTAAAAATAAATTTTATTTTAAGACTTTTGGGGATGACTTTGGTTAGCAATACTTACATAGGTTCCAGGCTTACAATTCTACAGTGCATGGTCTACCTGTTGCATTATATGTTCAATCCCCAGTGTGAGTTCTCTTTCCATCACCATATATTTGACTCCCCTCCCTCCTCTCCTGCCCCTTCCCTCTTCTCCCACCCCCTTCCCCTTTGCCCTCAAATAACCATTAAAGTATTATGTCCATGAGTTTTTGTTTGTTTATTTCTTTGTTGCTTTGTTGCTTTCAGTTTTATATTCCCCATATAAGTGAAGTTATGTGTTTCTTTTTTTTTCTGTCTGGCTTATTTCACTAAGCATGATGATCTCAAAGTCCATCCATTTTGTCACAAATGGCAGTATTTCATCTTTTCTTATAGCTGAGTAGTATTCCATTGTGTATATGTATTACAGCTTCTTTACCCAGTCATCTATCAAAGAGCATTTAGGTTGTTTCCACGTCTTGGCCACCATGAACAGTGCTGTGATAAACATTGAAGTACATAAGCCTTTACAAAGATATTCAAACTATTTTGGGTAGATACCAAGAAGGGGGATTGCTGGGTCATATGGTAACTCCATTCCCAATTTTTGGAGGAACCTCCACACTGTCTTCCAAAGCAATTGTACCAATTTGCATTCCCACCAACAGTGTGTGAGAGTTCCTTTCTCCACACCTTCTCCAGCACTTACTATTCCTTTTCTTGTTCATAATAGCCATGCTAACAGGTGTGAGGTGGTATCTCATTGTGGTTTTTATTTGTATTTCCCTGACAGCTAATGAATTTTTTCATATGTCTGTTGGCCATTTGTATTTCTTCATGGGAAAAGTGTCTGTGCCCACTTTTTTAATTGGATTGTTTTTTTGTTGCTGAGTCATACTAGTTCTTTATATATTTTAGATATTAGACCTTTATCAGGTGTGTTATTTGCATATATTTTCTCCCATTCAGTTGGCTGTCTTTTTGCTTTCTTGATGGTTTCCTTTGCCATGCACAAGCTTTTTAGTTTGATATAGTCCCATTCATTTATTTTTGTTTTACTTCCCTTGCCTTTGAGGTCAGGTTCATGAAGTCTTCCTTGTGCCCTAGGTCTATAAGTTTAGTACTAATGTTTTCTTCTACAACAGTTTATTGTTTTTGGGTCTTATATGAAGGTCTTTAATCCATTTTGGTTTAATTTTAGTATGTGGTGACAGTTCACAGCTTAGATTCATTCTTTTGCATGTGTTTTTCCAGTTTTCCCAGCACCATCTACTGAAAAAGCTGTCTTTTCCCTATTTCAAACTTTTTGCTCCTTTATAAAAAATTATTTGTCCATAAATTTTTGGATTTATTTCTAGGTTTTTATTCTGTTCCACTGGCCTGTGTGTCTGTTTTTCTGCCAATATCAAGCTTTGATTATTGATGCTCTGTAGTATAAATTGAAATTGGGGAGTCTGATACCACCAACCTTATTCCTTTTATGTAGAATTGCTTTGGCGATTTGAAGTCTTTTATGGTTTCATACAAATGTGATAATTTTTAAATTTATTGTGTGAAAGTATGATTGTGGGATTTTGATGGGATTTGCATTAAATCTGTAAATTCCTTTGGGTAATATGGCCATTTTAACAATGTTAAGTCTTCCTATCCATGAACATGAAATATCTTTCCATTTCTTTGTGTCCTCTTCAATTTCTTTCAAAAGCATCTTATAGTTTTCTGTGTATAAGTCCATCAATTTCTTTCAAGTTAATTCCCAGTATTTCATTCTTTCTGTTGTGATAGCAAAAGGTGACTCTCTCATTTCTTTTTCTGAGGATTTGTTGTTTGTATATAGGAATGTTGTTGATTTTTGTACGTTGATTTTGTATCCTGTAACTTTATTGTAGTCATTTGTTTCTAATAATTTCCTGGTAGAATCTTTGGAATTTTCTATATAAAGAATCATGTCATCTGCAAATAGTGACAATTTTACCTCTTTTCTTCCAATTTGGATACCTTTTGTTCCTTTCTCTTGTCTGAATGCTCTGGCTAGAACTTTCATTACTATATTGACAGGGGGCATCTTGTCTTATTCCTGATTTTAGGGGAATGGGCTTCAACTTTTCCCATTCAGTATGATATTAGCTGAGCATTTGTCATATATGGCCTTTATTATGTTGAGATACTTTCCTTCTATACCCATTTTATTCACTGTTTTGATCATAAATCAATGTTGTATTTTGTCAAATGCTTTTTCTGCATCAATTGATATGACCATATATGTTCTTTATCTTTCATTTTGTTTGTATAGTTTATAGGGTGTATTATATTGATAGATTTTTTTATGTTGAACCATCATTGGGCACCTGGGATGAATCCCACTTGATCATGATGTATGATTTTTCTGATGCATTCTTCTATTCTATTTGCTAATATTTTGTTTAGAATTTTTCATCTGTGTTCATCAGAGATATTGGCCTATAGTTTTCTTTTTTGTGTGTTGTCTTTACCAGGCTTTGGTTTAGGGTAATGTTAGCCTCATAGAATGAGTTAGGAAGTATGCCTCATCTTCAATTTTTGGAAGAGTCTGAGGAGGATAGGCATTAATTCTTCTTTGAATGCTTGGTAAAATTCACTTGTGAAACCATCTGGTCTAGAACTTTTGCCTCTAAGGAGGTTGTGGATAGTCATTTCAATTTCTTTACTATTGATTCATTTATTTAGATTATCCAATCCTTCTTGGTTCAGTCTAGGAAGGCTATAGGTTTCTAGGAACTTCTCCCTTTCTTCTAGTTGTTAAATTTAGTGGCATAAAGCCCTTCATAATATTTTCTTATAATTCTTTGTATTTCTGTGGTATCAGTGATAATTTCTCCCCTTTCATTTCTAATTCTGGATATTTTTTGTCCTTTCCTTTCATCCTTTGGTTAGTCTAGCCAGAGGTTTGTCAATTTTGTTGACTTTCTCAAAGAACCAGCTCTTTGTGGCATTAATTTTTTCTATTGTCTTTCTGTTCTCCATTTCATTTAGCTCTGTTTTAATTTTTATTATGTCTTTCCTTTTGCTGACTTTGGGTGTTTTCTGTCCTTCTTTTTCTAGTTCTTCAAGATGAGATGTTAGGATGTTTACTTGTAATTTTTCTTGTTTCTTAAGATAGACCTGTAATGATATAATTTCCCTCTTTTACTGCTTTTGCTGTGTCCTAATAATTCTGATATGTTGTATTTTCATTATCATTAGTTTCTATGTATTTTTATTCTCTTCTTTTTTTTGTACTTATTTTTTAAATGAGATATTGTTTAATCTCCACATATTTGTGATTTTTTAATGCTTTCCTTTTCCACTTGATCTCCAATTTCAGAGCTTTGTGGTCTGAGAATACACTTGGTATGATTTCAATCTTCTTGTATTTGCTGAGGATACTTTTGTATCCCAACATGGGTCTATCTTTGAGAACGTTCCATGTGCACTAGAAAAGAAGGTATAATCCTTATTTGCTGGATGGTGTGTTCTGTAAATGTCTATTATGGCCAGTTGCTGTAATGTGTCATTTAGTGTTGATATTTTCTTAGATATATTCTGTTTGGATGATCTTAAGAGTTCATGGCTGTTAAGTGGGTGTGGTGTTTAAGTCTCCTACAATGATTGTGCTTTTGTCAGTTTCTCCTTTCAGATCTGTTTATATATTTTGGTGCTTCCTGGTTGGGAGCATATATATTAATTAGTGTCAAATCTTCTTCCTGTTGTATTGTGACTTTTATGACTATGTAAAGTCCATCTTTTCTCTTGTTATCTTTTTTGGCCTGAAGTTTGTTTCATCAGATATCAGTATGACAACTCCTGCTTTTCTCTGGTTACCATTTGCTTACAGTATTGTTTCCCATCCTTTCACTCTGAGTCTGTGTTTGTCCTTATGTCTGAGGTAAGTCTCTTGGAGACAGCATATGGATGGGTTTTGTTTTTTAATCCAGTATGCTACTCTGTGTCTTTTTATTGGTGAGTTCGGTCCATTAACATTTAGAGAGGATTTCCTAAGACCATTACTTCTTTTTTAAATTCCTTTTTAAAATTTTTATTTCTTTTTTGTTGTCCTAATTCTATTCCACTTATTCTGATATTTTGTTTTAGGTTGAAGAGGCTCCCTCAGTATTTCTTGAAGTGCCAGTTTCATGCTGATGAATTCCCTCAGCTTCTGTGTGTCTGAAAATGTCTTTATTCCTTCTTCATATCTGAAGAATAATTTTGATGGCTAATTTATTCTTGGCTGGAAGTTTCTCTCTTTTAATATTTTGAATATTTGATTCTACTCCCTCCTGGCTTGTAGAGCTTCTGCTGAGAAGGCTGATGCCAGCCTGATGGGTTTATCTCCAAAGGTTATTGTTCTTTTTCCCCTAACTGCCTTGAGAATTGTCTCTTTGTCTTTAGTTCTTGATATCTTCAGTACAATATGTCTTGAAGAAGATCTGTTAGGGCCCAGGTATCTAGGGGATGTATTTTCTTCTTGAATTTGGGGTTCCAGATCTTTCCATAGGTTTGGAAATTTCTCATATACTATTTGCTTGAGTATGCTCTCTGTAAAGTGCTCTGCTCCTTCTTCCAATTCTATTATCCTGATGTTTTGTTTCATGGAGTCAGATAGTTCTTGCAGAGTTCTTTCAATCCTTTGGGTTCTGTATTCCCCATTTTCCTCTATCTGAGATGTTTCCATGTTCTGATCTTCAATATCACTTCTTTCCTCCATCCGGTTGGCCCTGTTTTCCAAGGCAGTTATTTCATTTCTCACTTCTTTTATTGTATTATTTATTTCTCAAATTTCTGTCACGTTCTTTCTTGTAATTTGAATTTCTTTGTTAAATTGTTCCTTTTGTTTACAAATTTTCTTTCTGAGATCATTCATCTCAGCTATCGTGTTCTGCCCGTATGTTTTCATTTCTGTGAGAGACTTTAGAATGACTACTTTATATTCTCTATCACTTAGTTCATAAATTTCTGTATCTGTAAGATCCTTTTCTGGAGATTTTTTGTCTTCTTTCTGACCAGCTTTAAATCCGAAGTGTAGTCTTTTTCTTCTTCAGCATGAGGGCTTTATTTCCATCAGAGCCTAGGAGATCTCTTTCTTTGTCTGATTAGTATTTTTGTGGTGTCTTGCTGTAGAGCAGACACTAGGTGGTGATCGGGGGCAAGTTTTGGGAGAGGGGGTGGTGGTTAAGCCACATCTCTGGTCTTCACCAGCACTTGGAGGTGGGGCATGGAGGTCTGTCTTCTCTCCACTTCCTGCAGTTCATTGAGAAAGCTGCAGGAGAAGGCACAAGCCAACAAAATGCAAGTTGAGGCTGCCACTTTCTGCGTTCATTGGAGAAGCTGGGGGAGACAGGGGAGGCTGATGGGATGCTTGGGGAAGCTGGGGGAGACAGGGGAGGCTGATGGGATGCAAGCTGAGGCCCTTCATGTCAGTCACAGTGAATGCCATCAAATTCGCTGTTGTCCTTTCTCCAGTGTTTTGCCCCCGGACCATGTTTTAGTGATTCGTTTCCATGGCAACCTCTCTGGGCAGCATTTACCAAGTGCAAGCCACAAGCACATCCCCAACCATGAGCTGGGGTGGGGGTACCATGTGAGAGGGCTGCACACATGAGTGCCTTGAGCTGTGAGGTCACCAGGAGCAACAATGCTATATCTGGGGCACTAATCTTATCTAGGGCAGTTCAATGCCTCGCTCAGCTTCCTTACTACTTAGAGCTTCAGAGTTCAGCTCCCAGGCTTTGTCTCTAACATGCTGTTTTTAGGGCCAGCTCCCTCATGGTCTCCCCACATTCCTGACATTCTGACTTCCTCTCTTGTCACTGCTTGGCCTCCCCTCTCCCCTATATCATGCTGCTCCCTGATTTCTTGCTAGTTCCTTTAGTTAGCCATGGTGGTGTCGAGTGAGATGCATTTTTATTCCCTCCCTTCTCTTCCACTATCTGCTCTTTCTTAACCTTCAAGTGTTTTCTTGCAACACATGGATTTCTCAGTTGTCACTGTGCTACTCAAGGTTTCCAGGGCTGGATCCTGGCCAGCCATTTAATTGTATTTTCCAGGAGATGTTTTAGGGGCCTTCTCTCTGTTTGCCATCTTGCCAAACACCCAACACACCAAATGTAGCCCTTTTATCTTGAAATCTGCTTCATTGTGTAAAAAAGCTAAATGCGTTTCTTGTCTCTAGAACATGAGAATGGGCACATTGTCTGAATTGTGATGATTGTTCTTCCTTTCATCTGGGCTAACAGCTTGTACTTTAAGCTATTCCACAGTATGTACCTTTACCGAATTAACAGGAGTAGGAGCAACTGGAAGGTAGAGGAGAGGTGGGTCCTACAAAATTCCCCCAGGTGGCACTTTTCTGTTCACCCCACCTGGACCCACTCAAAGACCACTGTTCACAGGGCTCTTTGTGGGATCATGGCATTCAGTGTGAGCTTTGTGGGTCCTTGTGTTGTAGGAAGGAAGTAGAGTGTGAGACTCCAAAGCCCCTGATTACCATTTCATGGAAGTAGCTATCTATGCTATATATATGGCCCAAGTCCTGGTCGGATGTTTACGGATGATGTCAAGTATGATTGAGCCAGGGGTATACTTGTGGGAGGGGCATGAGACGGAACTTCTGAGGTTTGGTTTTTGTCCTGAGCCAATAAGTGCAATGACACAGCCAGAAAGACTTTGCCCAAGTTGGTGGTAGGGAGTCCAGTCCTAGTTATACTTGAAGCTGGTGTTCAATTTGTCCATTTTAAACTATCCAATTTCTCTCATTCCACAAAAGAATGAGGACTTATTTTATTTGCTTTTTTGTTTGTTTGTTTTAAGCTGCATAGAAAGAGTAGAACATTAAAGCAACTTATTTAGAGCCCTGGAAAGCTCCTGCATCTAATGGGGGAGTGCCTCCTGCAGTTGCTTCTGCTGTGACTGCCATGGCCTACTGGCCACTGCCCTACAAACTGCCTGTGCTGTGCTGCTCCTGAGGCTAAGCAGGACCTCAGCAACTGCTTCTGAGAACAACAACCAAGTGGTTTCAGGTACTATGAAGGCTCAGGAACTTGCCACTCTACAGTCAAATCCAGCTTTATACAAAGATTGGAGAGTGCAATCTCTGCCTTAGGGCCACAAGGAGGAGCAATGCTGGTCAGCACCAAGGATAGCACCAAGGGTGGACTAATGAAATCCTGGTTGTCCCGCTACAGGAATAGCCTTCTTACTGATGTCAGGAAGTCAGGTTCAGAGTAGGAGTGTGCCCAGGTGTCCTGCAAATGCCACAGACACCTGGCACACACACACACACACACACACACACACACACAGTTTTGTCATCACAACCAGAATTACCTAGCTGCAACTTCTAAAGTATGAGGGACTGACTTGTTTAGAGACTGGGAGGCCTAACCTTTGGTACAAATAGATGCCATGAGAGAATTGGAGGCTGGACAACCTCCCTGGAGAGAAATATGTGATGTGTTCTCCAAAATGCAAAGTTCTATTTGATCAACACAGACTGGTCATGGCTCTGCCTGTTAGCCAGAGAGATGTCTCTCTCTGGTTTCAGTGCTCAGACTGCTGATCCTTGAATGCTATATTTTTCAAAAACCCTTAGCGTGGGAAAGGAGGTGCCCTTTATGGGTCCAACTTTATATGGAGAAATTCTGAGAGCAGTAAGAGTCACTTCAAGAGGAATAATGTCCCCTGGATTGAGGTTACCCATGCTTCTGCCACAGGTCCCAACACCGTGACTGGATTGGGACAAAGCTCTATTTGAATCAAAACCTTCTGTTCCCAGCATCACTGAGTAGTGCAACACTGTTCCTTCCTTGCCTCACATGGGCTTCCCTCTACTGACCACTTTCTATATCCCACATACACTAGTCTTTTACCTATGTCCTCTCTGATGGTTATAATAACAACCTTCTGGGATGGGTACTGCTGCCACTGTTCCCATTTTGCAAACAGGAAAGTCACAGCCAGTGAGTGATGGGACCAGGACTGTAACCCAGAACTGCCTCTCACCAATGTTCCTATTCTATACTGCATGGCTCCAAGGGCAGAATGATTCCTGGAGCAGTGTTTCAGGGATAAAGGACACACCACAGCTAAGCCCCATATTCTCCATTCTCTCAGTCATCGAAAGTCATGTAGATTTGAGGGTCAGAAAACAAATGGCATTGTTTAGTGCAGAGCTTAAGTCAAGAGTCCAGCAGGAAGGCCAACATTAATGCACAAAGAATTATACAATATTAACCTCCCAGCCTCCATTTTTGTCTGTTCAATGAGAGCATGACAATCATGCCTTTCTCAGAGCACTGCTGAGGGAGGATTTCAAACAAAAGGTAGCTCAGGGTACATGCTCAGTAGACATTACCTCCCTCCCAGCTGCATGTTGGGAACTATGAATTAAGCTTGTTCCTTTTGAACACTGAGTCACCAGCAGCAAGTCTCCAGCTAGGGGCTCTAAAGGTTGAGCAGCCCTTGAACAGTGGCATGATGGTGAATCTGCTCTCCTGGGGGTGGAGGGTGGGATCTTCCCCATGGCCACTCTCTGATCACTTCCCTTATTCTCACTCCTACGCTACTGAAGGTCAGTATGGGGGGTCTCCCTGGGCACATGATTCTCTTCTGTGAAAGTCTAAGGTACCTCTCAGTAAGGAGACTGATTAGAGTCCAGACTGTGTGAGTTTGGAGGGAGGGGCTGGTGTCCCAAACTGAAAGGTAAGGGAGGACACTAGGGATAGCCACACTAGGGGCAGATAGAGCTGTGGCCCCAGAGGTCTTAGAGGTGGACACAGCTGATTCCTATCCCAGCTCTGCTATTTAATGACAAGTCACCAGCAGTTTCCACATCAGTAAAGTGAACTAAATTGAGACTTTCTCTTCAGATAAAGTAAGAAGTAACATATGGAGGACACCAGAAAAGTGCCTGGCATGTGGCAAAGGTTGACCCCCAACACAAATATCTCCCAAAACATGCTTAAATATTCCAGCAGGGCAGGTTCTCCAAGAATAAGTTTTCAAAAATGGAAACATTCATTTGGGAGTGAGTAATATCTGGGGGGCCAGCAGCATTTTTCAGAAGTGTAGTTGGGACCGTGTCTCCCACATGGTGCATTGGGCCTTCCTGTGAGAAGGGCATCATTAGTCCTTGCAATGGAAGGCCATGAAGCCCCATGGGCAACTATACCTGCTTCCCTCATGCCCTGGGCTCCTGTCCCAGCACCAGTCAGGACATTGGTACCCTCTTCCTAGCTCCCTTTCCCCGTCCTTTCTCCACTAGAAAAAAGAGCCACACACAGCGGGAGCTGTGTTTCCACAAACTGAAGGAGAAAGCAAGTTGAGCACTCTTGTCTTCCTGGAGGTGAATATATTTGTCAAAATCTAACCTCTGCTGCTCCTCACAGATTAAATTATTCATTTTTCATCTGTTAACACCAGCACCTATGTAGGAGTAAAAGCTCCTACATAGGTGCTGGTGTTAACAATTGTTTTTAATCTAAACAGATCATAACTGATTTAGAAAGTTCTCTCCATCCTTCTGATTTATCTACTTTTAAATGTCAGCTTCAAGGAAACAGACAATTAGCTCTGGGTTGGGAGGACCCATGAGCTAAAGGTTCCTAGAGAACAGGGGGGAGGAGGTGTGTGAAAGTGGAAACAAGGGTTTTCCCAGGGCCAGGGCTGGATCCTCCTGCTGACCCCCAATGCACAGTGGCATGCTCTCAGCACATGCTCATTGAGTGAACCAGTGAACTGATGAATGAGTAAATGAATAAAGAAAACAAGAATGGAAAATGCAAAAAAAAGACTCATATTCATTTAGCTGGCCAAGATGGTCACACACGTCCCATAACACTCACATCCTATTGGGAAAATATGCAGCCATTTCACAGGGTAGTAGGCTAAGTCCCAAGGGTTTGGGAGACTTACTACAAGCCAATGGCAGGGATATGGCAGAGACAGACCATCTAGCCACAGGTTTATTTCCATTCATCGTGAGGTCTCTTACTTGGACTTGAGATGTTCATAGCCAGACCCCCAACCATTCCCCCAGTTTGGAGCATGTGTGCTTCCTCTGGTGACCCCAGGACTGGAAACACAGCTGTCCCTAGCAGGGGTGGACCATGAACCCTGTCCAAGCAATGAAGGATAAGAGAGTAGGTGTTCTGGGGAGGCATCCAGAGCCTCATCCTGGTGCATCGTGGCCTGTGCTCTGTGAGCTTGCAGCAGTGGGTCTCTGGCCCTGATTTTCACTGCCTCACCATAACCAGCTCTCCTCAGTCAGGGGTATTGGGGCATGTCAGCCTTACCTCCCACGCATGGTGCTGGAATGCTGGAGTGACTAGCAATGACTTGGCCTCTGTTGCTCTGCCTATAGCACAGTAGACGGCTGATGACACAGAGAACCAAAGCTGAGGCTGAAAGCACAGGGAAGGAGACAGATCTATGAAAGAAGAGAAGATTCTTTGAGAAAGGGTGGGAAAAGGATAGGAAAAAATAAAGAAGAAGCAGAGATAGATATGGGGAAAGAAAGAAAAGGCTGAAGAATAGAACAGCATGCTTGTCCACCTGTGCATGGTGCATGTTTGTGACAATGTAGATGCATACACATAAACCAGGTATAGAGGGTATGTGTGTGAGCAGAGGATATTCACAAGTACACCCTTAAGCTGATCATGAGTGCCAATCATGTGGCCATGACCATGGACTTGTGTACCCATCATGTGGGCATTGCCAGCAAGGCAGCAAGGTTCAAACCAGGGTGAAAATGTGCTTGGCCTTTTCTGCTCACATGAATTTCCATGGACTCTGGCTCTGCACTGGTCAAGGTGTGAAAGCCACACATGGACCAGTGTAGTGCAGGCACTTTCCAAACTTGTATGCAGTGAGGCGATGAAGGCATACCTGAATGCACCTCACTGCACAGGTGCTATCCAAAATGAGTCCTGTGTTCATTTCCATGTTGACCTTTTGAGAGAGGATTAATATAGGCATTTTATAGATTGAGAGGATGAAAGAATGAGGTCATTTTCCAGTCCCTGCTGGCCATAAATTCATGGAATAACAAGATATCCTTTTTAGAAAACCATATCAGGAGAAGACTACTGTAGAAAGTAGGCTGTGTTGGAGGCTCTGCGTAGGATACACAAGAGCAGAGGGGACCTGGGTTACAGAGTGGTGAGGGTTTGGGATTCTGGGGGCAGTAAGTATTCTCCTTCTTCACTAGCTCTAGGACAAGGGCGATAGGTGTTGGCATTTGGGCTTCAGAGGCCAGACAGCCTGAGGCAACTCTTAGGAGGCCGAGAAGCTCCACTCTAGGAAGCTCCACCACTGAGGCTCATAACTGATCACAGGCTTGCACTTGCCCTTCTTTTCCTTGAGCAGTGGTTGCAGGAAGGAATAAAATTTTCATACATGGGTAAAGAGAAAATGGCAAAGGCAAGAATGAATATATAGTCAATCACATGTCCCTGTAATTTAACAACCACCACAAAAGGGGAAGCCAACACATCCAATGGAAACCAACATTTAAGTACCTGGAATTGAGCAAATAGAATAAGACTTTAGAATAAGTATAATTAATATCCACAGAGACATGTGATTGTGTAAATAGGAAGCCATAAAAAATATTCCATTATAAAACTTGAAGGCATCCAGATTGGAAAGACAGAAGTAAACTATCTACCTCTGCAGATAACATGATTTAGTATGTACAAATCCTAAAGAGTACACACACACACACACACACACACACACACACACACACTATGAGAGATAATAAACAAGTTTAGCAAGGGTTGCAGGGTACAAGATCAATACAAAAGTCAGTTGTGTTTCTATACACCAGTAATAAACAGTCTGAAATAAAATAAAGAAAACAATTCTGTATTAGTATATTAGAGCTGCCACAACAATATGGTACAAACTGGTGGCTTAAACAAAATGTACTCTCTCACAGTTTTGGAGGCTAGAAGTTTAAAAGAGGTGTTGGCTGGATTAGTTCCTTCGGAGGGCTCTGAGGACAGAACCTGTTCCAGGTCTCTGTCCTAACCAAGGTAGTTTCTTGGCTTGTGGCTGCATAAGTCAGTCCTCACATAGCATTCTCCTATGTGCATGCATGCATCCAAATTACTCCTTCCTATAAGGACACCAGTCATGGGATTAGGGACCACTCTGATACCTCATTTTAATTTGATTACCTTTGTAAATATTAATGCCATAACTCCAACTTAGGTCACATTCTGGGCTACTGGAGGTTAGGGCTTTAACATATGGATTTTGGGAGGATACAATTCAACACATAACAAATTCCACTTGTAGTAACATTGAAAATAATAAAATATGTATAAATAAAATTAACAAAAGAATTACAAGACTTGTACACTGAAAACTATAAACATAATTAGGAAAAATTAAAGAAAACTTCAATAAATGGAAATAAATCCCATATTCATGTTTAGAAGATAATCCCCAAATTGATCTACAGATTCAAAATAATCTCTCTAAATCCCAAATGAATTCTTTGAATAAATTCACAAGCTGATCCTAAAATTAATATGAAAATTTAAGGAACACAGAATAGCTAAAACAATCCTGAAAAAAAAAAATTGGAAGACTCATACTTTCTAATTTCAAAACTTACCACAGGAGATATCATCAAAATGGTGGCATGAGAGGAGCTCCTGGAAAACACCCCTGAAAGTTACAAGAAATTGAACTATAATTCAACAAAGGATTCCCTATGCAACACACAAACACAACTGAGAGACCCAATTACCACATCAAAATGTCTGAAGTTGGGCAAAAAGGGGTGAAATGGGGAGGAAGAAAGGAGGAAGTGCAGAGATGGGGCCACAAGATCCATCCTGCAGCTCACTGTGATCCTATGAGAAAGAAAGCATGAGAAGGTGGCAGGTACACAACGCAGAGCTTCCTCCAGTGCTAGGAGAGAGGAGTGAAATGGGAGCTGGTGCACCTACTGTGGCCCCAAGCATTCCTGCCTGAGGGATCAGCATATAACACAGCTAAACCCAGCACTCAGAACAAGAGACCTTGAGGCAAAGACTGAATACAAGAGTGTAAGCCTGCACTGTCCTCAGTGCCAAACAGAAGACAAAGACACAAAGACTACTTGCCTTCCCTCACCCTCCCAGTGTTTTCACCAGCCCCAAGAGAGACTGTAGCAGTGAGTATTGGGGTAAAGAACAGAATATCTATAGTCCTGAGAACTGGGGAGACAGTTTCTGAGCATAAATATGGTGTAACTAATTCTGGTGACAAGGAAGAAAGAGTAGGGGTAAGACACAAGCAGCAGCCTGGCAGCTGCAATCATCCAGAGAAAGAAACACAACAACTACCTCTCCCAACAAAATCCCAACCCTACTCTTTCTAGCTAAAACCAACAGGGGCACCCAGGGCAACTGAGACATACAGGCACAGCAGCTTCTGATTGCGGGGGGAGCACTGGGTTTCCAGAGGCTCAGAGCTCCATAATCCACCACATCCTCCCACAAGAGTGGTGGACTGAGACCAAGGCAACTGAGTCAAAGAGGAAAAGCCCACCTCACAGGACACTGCTCACTGTGAGAAGAAGAAAAAACCCAAGAGAAAAATAAAACACTGCAGCGATCCTACTGGAAAACAAGGGGCAAGTCTCTTCATATCTATTGGCTGCAGAATCTGCTTCTTTACATGCCAAGAAAAAAAATAATTCAGGGGGTTTCCTGGTGGTGTAATGGCTAGGCTTCAGCACTCTCAATGCCGTGGCCTGGGTTCCGTTCCCAGCCAGAGAACTACCCAAAAACCAAACGAACAAACAAAAACAAATAAAACAAAAAACAATACACACAAAAAATTTCAATAATTAATATAAATAACGAAGAAAACAAGGCTACTCAGAAATAAAATTTAAAATCTCCAGAAAATGAATTTAAAGACATAGAAATATGTGACTTAAATGACAGAGAATCGGGAGTCCCCTGGTGGTGTAGTGGCTAAGGTTTCAGTGCTGTCAGCGCTGCGGCCTGGGTTCGATTCCCAGCCAGGGAACTGCCCACATAAAAAAAACAAAACAAAACAAAAAATGACAGAGAATTTATTATTGCAGTTCTGAAAAAACTCAATGAGACGCAAGAAAGCACAGAGAAGCAATTTAATGAACTCAAGAACAAAATCAATGAACAAAAGGAATATTTTACCAAAGAGACCAAAATTTTTAAAAAGAACAAAATAGAGATGAACTCAATAAAAGTGATAAAGAATGAAACAACTAGCTTTGGAAACAGCGCTGACTAGATGGAAAAAAAGATGGTTGATATCAAAGATAGAAATATGGAAATGACACAGATGAAAGAAAAGGGAGACATAAGAATTTTTTAAATAAATGAAATAACTCTACAAGAACTATCTGACTCCATCAGAAAGAGCAACATAAGAATAATGGGTATACCAGAACGAGAAGAAAGTAAGTAGGGAACAGAGAGTCTACTCAAATAAATAGTCAATGAGAACTTCCCAAACCTATGGACAGAATTGGATCCTTCAATCCAAGAAGCAAACAAAATACCTAACTACCTGAATCCTAACAGACATTCTCTAAGGCACATTATATTGAAGCTGTCAAAGATCAACAATAAAGAAAAAAATGTTAAAAGCAGCAGAAAAAACAGCAGTTAGTTACCTACGAGAGAGTTCCCATAAGGCTGTAAGCTGATTTTTTCAACAGAAACTTTGCAGGCCAAAGGGATTTGGCATAAAGTATTCAAAGTGATGAAAAGCAGAGACATATAACCAAGATTATTTTACCCAACAAAGCTGTCATTTAGAATTGAAATAAAAATAAAGAGCTTCCCAGATGAGAAAAAGCTAAAAGATTTTTATCACCACCATATCAATATTATAAGAAATGTTAGAGGGACTTCTTAAAAATAAGAAGAGAAAAAGAAAAAAATATATTGGGAGTTCCCTGGTGGTGTAGTGGCTTATCTTAGGCTTAGGTGCTGTCAATGCTGCAGGCTGGGTTTGATTCCCAGCCAGGGAACTACCCAAATTAAAAAAAAAAAATGTTTATAATGGTTTCAGGTGTACAGCACAGTGATGAGTCATTTATATCACTTACTAAATTCTCATTCCTATAGATCTAGTGCATATATATATATATATATATATATATATATATATATATATATCAATAACTACATAGCTTCCAAAAATTACCTTCATTGTAAGTGGATTAAATGTTTCAATCAAAAGACATAGTGTGGTTGATTAGATAAGAAAACTGGACTTTTACATATGTTGCCTATATGAGACTTACTTCAAATCCAAAGACACATACAGACTGAAAGTAAAGAGACAGAAAAAGATATTTTATGAAAATGGAAATAAACATACAAACAAAAATGCTGAGTTAGCAATATTTATACCACACAAAATAGACTTTAAAACAAAGGTTTCAAGAAACAAAAATTTCAAGAAACCCTGAAATCTTTCTTCTGGATATTCATCTGAAGAAATCCAAAACACTACAAAGGACATGTGCATCCACATGTTCATTGCAGCATTATTTACAATATCCAATAAAGATGTGAAAGCAATCTTGTTGTTTATTAATGGATAAATAAATAAAGAATAAGTGATAAATATATGCAATGGAATATTATTTGGCTGTAAAAAGGAATAAAATCTTGCCATCTGCCACAACATGGCTGGGCTGAGAAGGTATTGTACTTAGTGGAGTAAGTCAGACAAAGAAAGACAAATCCATATGATTTCATTTTTATGTGGAATCTGAAGAACAAAATAAAAAAACATAGAAATAAAATTAAGAGCTAAAGAGTACATTTTCATGGTTACCACACAGGAAGGGGAATTGGGGAGATGAGTGAAAAAGAGGAATGATTAAGAGGTACAAACTTATTGTTAAACAGTCATAATGGGGATGTATAGTACAAGAAATATAGTCAATAATACTATAATAACTATGTATGGTGTCAGATAAATGTTAGATTCATTGAGGTGATGACTTCATAAGTTATATAAATGTTTAATCTGGTGTATGTTATACACCAGAAACTAATATATCATATGTCAACTGTAATTGAAAAATATTTTTTTAAAGACTGTGGTACTATTGCAAGGATATATACACACACACACACACACACACACACATCAATGCAATAAAATGGAAACTCCACCAATAGACCCTCACATTTATGAGAAATTGATTTTAGAAAGCTCAATGGAGACACAAGACAAGATGGCGACTGGAGAGGCGGTCCCTAAAGCCTCTCCCAGAAAACACAATTAAACGGCTGTCCAGGAGCCAAGAAAGAGGACCCTGAGTGACAAAACAGCTGTTGAGAAATCCACAAATCGCAAGTAAATACCTGAAGGTTGGCGAGAAGGGGTCGAGTTGGGGAGAGGGAAGGGAGCAGAGACTGCAACAGGATCCGAGTGGCGCAGTTCGGGGGAGGGGAGAGGCCATGTGGGAGCTGGGCTTTGGAACTTTAGAGCAATAGAAGGGCTGAGCAAGGACTCTGAACTGCAAAGATGACACCCCAGCTCTAATTCCCCTGGAGACCTACACAGGGCTGCAGTTCCTGTTCCCAGTCTGCTGCAAAGGCAACTCTGCTGTCTCAGGCCAGGCCCACAGCTTTGAACTTATGGAGCATGCACTTCCTCGTGCACCCCAGGGTTCTGAAAGCACTGTGAGCCCGTAGACAACCAAGTGCTGAATCAGGGCTGGGAAGAAAGACTGATTTGATAGCATTCACTCCAACCAGCAGAAACAAACCCTGAAATAGCTTCCCCAGCAAAGGGCAGAAGGCAGAGCCGCCTTTGGAATGCCTTTTGTGTGCCTCTCCCCAGAATATATGCGCATACCCTCCAAATGCAGTAGGAGATCAGAAAAAAGAAACAAACAGCCCCCTCTCCCCCAAAACTTGACCCCCAGCGGCACCTAGTGTCTGCCTTATAGCAAGACACCACAAAAGCAATACTCTGGGCACTGAACATAAAGCCCTCATGTCAAAGAGGAAGAACCCAGCTGACAGGATGAATTCCTTAAAAACTAAAACTCCTCAGAAAGAACATGAAATTTACCCAGAAGACAGCCTGTTACATCTGGAAGGGTCGAATTTAAGTGACGGAGAATTTAAAGCAGCCATTCTAAAGGCTGTGAGAGAAATGAAAACCTATTGGCAGAACACCATAGCTGAGATAAATAATATAAAAAAGGATATAAACGACATAAAAAAGGAACTCTGTGAACAAAAAGAACAATTTCACAAAGAAATTCAAAACATAAGAAAGATTGAGACGGAAATACGAGAAATAAATAATACCATAAAAGAAGTGAGAAATGAAATAACTGCCAGAGGAAACAGGACCAACCAGATGGAGGAAAGAATTAGTGATATTGAAGATCAGAACATGGAAACAGCCCAGAAAGAGGAAGAGAGGGAATATAGAACCAAAAGGATTGAAAGAACTCTGCAAGAACTATCTGACTCCATGAGACAAACAACATCAGGATAATAGGAATAGAACAGGGGGCAGAGCAATCTACAGAGAGCATACTCAAACAAATTGTAGATGAGAACTTTCCAAACCTATGGAAAGATCTGGAACCCCAAGTTCAAGAAGAAAACAGGTCCCCAGATACTGGACCCCAACAGATCTTCTCCAAGACACATGGTACTAAAGATGTCCAAAACTAAAGACAAAGAGACAATTCTCAAGGCAGCCAGGGAAAAAAGAACTATAACTTTTAGAGGAAAACCCATCAGGCTGGCATCAGATTTCTCAGCAGAAACTCTACAAGCCAGGAGAGAGTGGAATCCAATATTCAAAAATTTAAAAGAGAGAAACTTCCAGCCAAGAATAAATTACCCAGCAAAATTATCTTTCAGATATGAAGGTGGAATAAAGACTTTCTCAGACAAACAGAAACTGAGGGAATTTGCCAGCACGAGGCCAGCACTCCAAGAAATACTGAAGGAGACTCTTCAGCCTGAAACAAAACATCAGGAAAAATGAAACAAAGTTGGGGCAACAAGAAAGAAACAAAAATAAACAAACAAACACACACACAAAAACAAAGAAAGAAATAAGTAATGGCCACAGGAAATCCTCACATATCTATCGTCACTCTAAATGTTAATGGACTGAATTCACCAATAAAAAGACACAGAGTAGCAGACTGGATTAAAAAACAGAATGCATCCACATGCTGTCTCCAAGAAACACACCTCAGCTGTAAGAACAAACACAGACTCAGAGTGAAAGGATGGGATACAATACTCCAAGCAAATGGTAACCAGAGAAAAGCAGGAGAGGCCATATTGATATCTGATGAAATAAACTTCAAGTTAAAAAAGATATTAAAAGACAAAGATGGTCATTACATAATGATAAAAGGAACAACACAACAACAAGAAGAGTTGACACTAATCAACATATATGCTCCCAACCAGGATGCACCAAAATACACAAAGAAACTACTAACAGACTTGAAAGGAGAAACTGATGAATACACAATCATAGTGGGAGACTTAAACACCCCGCTAACAGCCATGGCCAGATCATCCAAACAGAAAATAAATAAGGAAATAACAGCTCTAAACAACACATTACAGCAATTGGACATAATTGATATTTACAGGACACTTCATCCAGCAAAAAGAGACTACACCTTCTTTTCTGGTGCACATGGAACATTCTCAAGAATAGACCATATGCTGGGACACAAAAGTAGCCTCAGCAAATTCAAGAAGATCAAAATCATACCAAGTGTATTCTCAGACCACAAAGCTTTGAAATTGGAGATCAACTGTAAAAGGAAAGCACAAAAAACCACATATACATGGAGATTAAACAACAGCTTATTAAAAAAGGACTGGATAAAAGATGAGATACAAAAATATATAGAAACTAATGACAATGAAAATACAACGTATCAGAATTATTGGGACACAGCGAAAGC